>PVKS010015400.1:0-46434 GCA_004027875.1 Aplodontia rufa | reverse complement strand
CCACTCTGACTGGAGTGAGGTGGAATCTCAGCGAAGTTTTGATTTGCATTTCTCTTGTTGCTAGTGATGTAGAGCATTTTCTCATATGTTTATGGGCTTTTTGGACTTCCTCCATTGAGAAGTTTCTTTTTAGTTCCATAGCCCATTTGTTAATTGGATTATTTGTGGTTTTGGTGTTTAGTTTCTTGAGTTCTTTGTACATTCCAGTTTCATGAAAGGAAGGCTTTCCCAGAGGTCCCTTTATGGCCAGGACTGCATCACATGATTCTGGGAAACCATGTGCCTAGCAAAGGAAAATGGAACTGGTGTCACCGGTGCTCTTTTGATCTGAACAAAATATGGACTCTAGAAATAAAGAAAATAAAAGATATGACAACCAAAACTATCTGACATTGGGGTTGCACTTTTCATAATCACAAAGGACAGCTGGGTTTTAAGGTTGGGATTGCGAACATCGCTCAAAAGCTCATGCATGGAAAGCATGTTCCCCAACGCAGTAAGATTCAGCAGTGGGGCTTTTAGGCAATGCCTGGATCATAAGGTCTCTGATCATTTGCTGGATTAATCCATTAATAACGCATTGGAGGGGCTGGAGTGGTGGCTCAGCAGTATGGCGCTTGCTTCACATGCACAAGGACACGGGTTCAAACCCCAGCACCACGCACACAACAAAGTGTCACAGCAGTGAAAGCCACATGCAAAACTAAATAAAATTGATTCTCTCTTCCTCTCTCACTGTCCCTCTCTCTAAAAAAAGAAAAGAAGGGAAGAAAAAGAAAAGAGAAAAAATATTAAATAAATAACCCATTAGAGTTTGTGGGTGGAGGGGACCTGGTTGGAGGAAGTAGGTCACTGGCTTATCTCCTCCCCAGTCCCTTCCTCCCCTGCTTCTCAGATGACAGGAGATGAGCAGCTGTGTGCACATGCCCTTCCACCACGATCTTCTGCCTCACCTCAATCCAGGCGAGGGAGCCTGCCAGCCACCGACCAAGACGTCTGATCCCGTGACGCTGTCATGTATTTTGGTCAGAGCAATGAAAAGCTAATGCAGGTTAGCGCCAGTCACTACATTTTGTTTCTTCTCTGACCTTTCTTTCCTTTCACTCTACATTGCCTTCCCCTGATCTTACTATAGATCAGCTTTCTCTCCATGGAGGGAAGCCTACTGACGGAATGCTTCCTAACACTGCATCTTCCTTGCGTGGGAGGAGAGAGGAAATAAATAAGCTCCATGAAAAAAATCACATTCAGATCTTGGTTTTAACCAGCTCAGTCAGAGATGGCCAGTTCCAGACCCACCGAATGCAGTGGCAGAGGGAGCAAGCGTAGGGTTCATACGAGGAGCATCGAATCATTTCACAGTGGCCCAAGAGGTCAGATCTTAGAAGGAAACCGAAGACCCTGGCCTTGTGAAAGGATCATGCCGGGAGGAGAATAAAGGGTTCTGCCATCAGAAGCTGCCTTCAGCTCCCCGCCTCTGCTGAAAGCAAAGGGAGCCACGGTCATTATTGCCTGAGCTGCTGATTCTTTAGTGGGTACAGCGCTTGAGAAATAAGAATGATGGAAAGAGAATGAGGGGAGGAAGGCGGAGAGTGGATCTGAGAGCTGCTGCCTTGAAGCCAGGCTGGGATCAACCCACTCTCCACCTTACGGAGCCATGGTCTGCAAAGCTCTGTGAACTGCAGTCTCCCTGTGAGAAAGCAGGGAAGGGAGAATGCACGTACCTGTGTCCTGTTGATCAAAGTTTTACCCCAAAGACAATAACTTTATTCACTGGACTTGGGTACCTAGTGAATCCTTCTGCCCCTCACAGGTGCAGATGGGAGGTGCACAAAGCTAGCCTGAGGTCGGACCAAGGGACGTCTGGGATGCTGTGGATGGTGAAGCCCAGGCTGGGCCGGTGGCATGAGTGCTGTGACAAGGGTCCTGATGGCAATGGAGCTGAGTACATCTAAGGTGGCATCAAAAGGTGTCAGAGGCCAGTGCTCCTCTTCTCCTTTCCACTCCAGGTAAAAGTTCATTATCTGTATGCTGTGAGCAAGGTGCTTCCTGAAGGATGGAAACACCTCGAAGCAGACAGTGTTCCTGCACCTGCCCCCCAAAAATAAAACTGGGTGGGCAAGGTCTGCACTTACGCGAAGGTAACTAACAGTAAGGGCCAGCATGTTGGAAAGGTATGTCTCTGCAAAGAATGGGCATGTATTCTTCAGTGCATTCCAGTTGAGGGCTGGAGCGGTGGCTCAGCGGTTTTGGCACTTGCCTGGCATGCGCAAGGACACAGGTTCGAACCACAGCACCACGTACACAATGAAGGGTCTGAGCAATGAAAGCCACATGAAGAACTAAATAAAATTGTTTCTCTCTCTCTCTCTCTTAAAAAGAAAAAGTAAAACATTTATTGAGTGTCTGTTATCTGCCACACAAAAGGGGATTTGAAGATTCATGGTTTCAGAGATCTTAGAGCACAAGCGTGCTTTCTGTTAACACTTGCAATCATGAGGTGCTCTTAAAACATTTCAGTTGGAATTTACACTTTTGTACAGTGAAATCTATGCTCACTTCTCTTGAAGGGTATGCAGATGTGGTTTTTCTTTTTCTTTCGTTCTTCTTTTTTTTTTTTTTTTTGAAGGAGGAGTAAAAGGAGTAGGATTTATTTAGGAAGAAGAGCAGAGACTCCGCAAGGCGGAGGGGCACCTGGAAGCAGGACACTGTCTAATGGAGGTTAGGCCAGAGGTTATATTGATTTGGGGTGTGAGCATAATTAACATTCATGCAAAGAGGCATTGAGAAATGCATCTACATCATCGGTTGAAACCTATGCAAAGCAGGCATTGAAACTTAGTACCAAGGTCATTGTTTAAAATCTATGCAAGACAGGCATTGAAACTGGTCAAGAGCACCATTGGTTAAAACAGAAGGTGGCAAATGAGTCCTAGTACCCACCTGTGACCACCCCCATCTTAGTTGGGACAAAGGTGAGCCTCAATGTCTTTTTGCATTTGAAGGCCCTGTCAATCACTCTCTGCCTCTACCAGCTAGCTCTTGGATAGTGGCCCTCTGTCCTGACGACCTAGCCATTTCACTGACAGACTTGGTTTTTCAAGAATACCGTGAGTGAATGAATGTTAGAGTCCCTTTGGATTTGTTCCTTGAAATATTTAATATCTGATAGAAAAAAACCCAGGATGATTTTTTTTTAAAAGAGAGAAGGACAGTGAGAGAGAGAGAGAGAGAGAGAGAGAGAGAGAATCAATTGTTATTGAGTTTTTCACATGGCTTTTGTTGCTCTGACACTTAGTTGTGTACATGGGTGCTGGGGTTTGAACCCGTGTACTTGTGCCTGCCAGGCGAGTGCCATAACCACTGAGCCACTGCTCCAAACCCCAGAATGATATTTTATGGTTATGAATAATACTGTACATGTGTCCCACTGCCAGCCACTAGAAGCACCCCTGCGGAGAGCAGAAGAAGGAAACAGGAGAGGAGATAAGAAGTCGGATTTGGAATCTCCATTCCTCTACTTACCAGCTATGGGACCTCGGGCCAATCTGAATCTTATGGATTCTCAATGTTCTTGTGTGTACTATGGGAATATGTCACGCCTACCTCTAGGCATTGTAATAATAATACCTTGCATCTGTTTAAACTATTTTGCATTGAAAAATGCTTTCCCAAGATATAGACCATGCATTCATTATAACACTTGGTCCTCCCAAGCACCAAAGAGATTAATATTAGAAAGAAAGTGCTTTGTAAATTGTGAGGTCCATGAGGCTATCAAGAGGCCTTGTAAAGCAAAATTAATAGCTAATACCCTTTAACAGCAAATGATAACTTGCATTTATAAAACATTTTTTGGAGTGCACAAATTTAGATGTGGGTCCAGGCCTCCAGGTGGACGAGAAGGACAGCTCGTGGCAGAGGTGTGCCCTGCAGTCTTTAATCACAGGGTTCCGGCTCTCAGCGCCAACAGCCACCTCTCGGCCCACCTGCTGAATATATATTAGCACTTTGAATTTAAATTGTGAATTTCTTCCTTGAATTCTAAAATAATTCTAGCTTGCTGGCATTAGTTTATAAAACATGACAACATACTTATGAAAAAGTAATAATTTTTCCTCTTCATGCTTTATAGTCTTACACTAGAAGAGTGCTGGGAATTCCTTGAAATTTCAGAGCAAATTATTGGCACAGGCAGAAGGGGAAAAACCCAAGACAGACAAACAAAATTCCTTTCCACCAGATCACGTTGCCAACTGACTCTAATGGCATCATTGAAATTCCACTCTGAATTCAAGCTACATAAAATTAAGATTTCTATACTTATAGAGAGCTTGGGAAAATTCAGATGCATTTTTTACTACATTTCAGAACTTCCTAAATAAAAGAAAAAAATTTTTTAGAAAAGAAAGTTTTCGTTCATTTTTAATTCTGTAATAAAGTATTAAAGGATGACAAATTGATATAATCAAGCCATCGACTAAAAATAAGATCTATCCTACTTCTCAAGTTCTGCAGGCACACTGCATGTGCCCTCTTGATTGCCCTTCGACACCTTAAGTGAGCAAGGGTTTAATGCAAATAATGAGCTTTCTTTCTGATGAAAATAATGTTTACTTTACATTTTAAGCTGAAGCAGAATATGGAGGTTATGTTTACAGCAATAATTTTTCTAGAGATTCTGACTTAATTTTTTTGAACATTGGCAAGGTTTTCAAGAGCTCAGTCACCCTCATTTGCACAAAGTAGGGCTATTAGGACATGCAGAGGAAGTGTGTGCTTCTGTTCACCAATCCATTCATGTATGGATTAATTGAACGCCTACTATGTGATCTAGGCACTGGGGATACAGCTGTGGGAAAGATATCTCTTGTCTCGTGCTTTATGTGTGCAGCTGGAGGTGAGATAATAAATATCACTAATAGGTATGTAATGAGAACATTTGAACATATTCTGGAGGGGAAAAGGTGACTTCACTAAGATCTGTGACCAGATGTGACTATCTGGTGAGTAATAAAAGTAGAAGGAGGACAAATTGATATAATGAAGACATTGATAGAATAAGATCTGTATTGCCTCTCAAGTCTCAAAAGGGACACAGGAAGGAAAAGAGGAAGGGAATGAGAGCAGAATCCCTATTTAGGTGTAAGTCTGATAAATTTCTAAATTTGCACAAGCCGGACGTGGGAGGCTGAGGCAGGAGGATTGCAAGTTGAAAGCCAGCCTCAGCAACTCAGCAAGGCCCTAAGCAACTTTGCCAGACCCTGTCTCAAAATAAAAAATAAAATGGGCTGGGGATGTGGCTCAGTGGGTAAGCACCCCTTGGTTCAAACCCCAGTACCAAAAGAAAAAAAATTGTGAAAAAACATTTGAGCATAGCTGGAGTAGAGAGAGCCAGGAGGTCCTGGCAGATGAGGTTAGGGAGGTACTTGCCGATCAGGGGTGACCAATCCTGTAGGGACTTTGTTCACCATTGTAAACACTTTCCTTTGGCTTTGAGATGGAAATCACCGGAACTATTTGATTAGAGTAATGACTTGATCCCATGCACATTTTAAGACAGTAAGAATGCAAGCAGAGCAGTCCCTTGGAAGGTCATGGCCATAATCCAGATAAGACAGTGGCTTGGACCAGGTTGGCAAGTGGTGATCATGGAGAGAAATTAGAGGACCGTGCATCAGGGTTTCCTGACACTGCTATGACCCAAAGACCTGACAAGAACAATTTTAGGAGGAAAAGTTTTTTAGAGGCTCACTGTTTTGGAAGACTTAGTCCATAGAAGAAGGCCAGCTCCATTCCTTGGGGCTTGAGAGTAGGCAGAGGGCGTAACTCCAGGGAACCAAGAGAGAGATTACACAACAGACACAAAGTCTGTATCCCAAAGGCTCACCCCCAATGACCCACTTCTCCAACCTCTCCCTACCAGCCCACAGTTACCAGTTAAGGGGATTAACTCACTGATTGAGTTAAGGATCTCAAAACCCAGTCATTTCACGTCAGCCTTCCTGGATTGTCTCACCTGAGTTTTGGGGGTACACATTTCATTCAAACCATAATAATTGATGGGATGAATTTGGAGCATGAGGCAGGAGAACTCAAGGGTGACTCTGAGTTTTGGTTTGTGCACTGAAAATCGAAATTCTCACTGCTGATTGGAGAAAGACCGAGGGTTGGACTGGAGCTGGGGGAGGGAGCAGAGATTATTAATTCACTTCCCCATATGGGTCATTAGAGATGTCTACTAGACACCAAGGTGGAGGGGACAAACAGGCGACTGGACTTACCAGTCTGCAAGTCAGAGGGGGCGGTCAGGATTGGAGATGTAAATTTGGAGTTTGAAGCCATAAAACTGCACGAGATGTCCCAGCGAGCATTAAGCCGACTGAGAAGTATAGGGAGGTCCCAGGACTACACTCGGCACACACCAACACGAAGAAGGGAGTCGAGGAGGAACAGGCAAAGGAGGAAAAAAAATAAACAGGAACCTGTGAGCAGGAAGCCATATGAAGAATGAACCAACCACCTGTGACCAGTGCAGCCCCTCATAGGTGAAAGCCAGGTGGAACGGAGGCAATGATGCCCACATATGTCCTCCATTCAGCTGGAAGATGTAGGGAATTTGAACAGATCTCCAATCCACTACGAAATATTATTATTACAAAACACTACATTATGGCCAGAGCAGAAGTATGACCTTGATACACACACACACACACACACACACACACACACACACGTACATATGCATACATATGCAATTTACACAATAAATTCTATATATTTACATAATATATACATATATATATATGCATTTTAAACAACATACACAATCCTGTCGTCTACTCAGATACAAGCATAGGTAAGATTCAGCAAAGCACCAAAACCTAAATTGAAAGGGTCAAGTTTCCATCGCCACCTTCTATCACCTTGTCTTGCTGTTTCAGCAATGATGCTGGTGATTATGCATTGGCCACATGCCAAAAGGCTGGTTCGAATCTGTGATTTAAATGCATATCATAGTAAATAGCATCATTGTGCAAAAGCCAAGAGTTATTTAGTGGTCGGTGTTTTCCTCTTTTCTGAAACACAAAGAGGCTCTTTCTGGTCTCTAGGATGCAGGTGTAACGTTGGAAAATGCCTTGAAATTTCCACCCATGCATTTTCCTGGGAAAAATGGCTAATTTTTTTAAAGTTATAAAAATATACTTGCTCTTCCATCTGAGTGGGTGGATGGAAATGGATAAAAAAAATGTACCATTTCCAGCTGATCTGTTTATGTAATGAAACCTTGAAAACATTTCAAAATAAATAGTCCTAAATAGTTAGGCTAATTTAAATTTTGCTCTAAAATGTTTATCATGCTTTCTTATTGTTTTGCCTTGAACCTTGGCTTGCACATATGGAAATTAGATTAAGTCCATTTCAGTACATTTAGAACTTATCTTGCTATGGATACAAGGTCAGAAAGAACTCAAATAGCCTCTTAAAATTTTAAGTGCAATGCGTTTGCGGCAATAAAAACTTTAGAAAACACGAATGAGAAATGGCAATTGTGCTAGATACACCTCCTCCACCACACCGAGGGTCAGACACATGTGGAGTATTACAGGGCACCTGCAAACTGTACTTGGAGTTGAACTTGACTTCACAATGTCTACTACTGCAGAAATGGTTTCAGTTACAGCTGGGGCTGTTTACAGAAGGCTATTTCAGTTTTCCAGCACTCAAATTAAAGAGTTCTAGAATGTAGTGCTTTAAAAAGGAAATGAAAAGGACTATTTGATATCATGAGCCAAACAGAGAGAATAGTCTCATTTCTCTGATCCAATGTAAGCATGATCCTTGGGACATTCTTACTGTACGGACATCAGTCATCAGTAGTTAATGAGGTGATGTTGATGGTCTCTTTTGTAGTCTGGCTTGACTATTGCTGATCCCTTACTTCCTGCTACGTGGTTAGTTCTGTTGGCAGGGGGAGTTGATCAGGAGGCATTTAATTCTTCAAGCATTGTAAAAGATTACTGAAATACCTACGCAGTATTTCTAACTCTTCTCATTTCCCTACCAGTTAAATCTGGAACACCTTGTGACCTGCCTTGCACGGTAGATAGCAGCAAAAGCGAGGTTGTGCGTGTTTAAGCGAGCTGCCATGAGTCGGGTCTTGTTTCCCATTTCTTCTACATCCCAGAGCACCAACCTCATCTTAGTCCCTCTGGAATACCAGCAACCAACTGGATGGCATCCCTTCCTACAGGTCTGGGTGCATCCCCCGCCCCCACCAACCACCAGGACTGGCAATGCAGCATACACAGCAATAGCAAAGATGCAGTTTTATCACTGTCACGCTGCTGGTGGGACTGCAAACTGGTTCAACCACACTGGAAAGCAGTGTGGAGAATCCTCAAAAAATTAGGGCTTGAACCGTCTTTTGACCCAGCTATCCCACTCCTGGGTATTATCCCAAAAGAGCTAGAATCGGCTTACTATAGAGACACAGCTTCATCAATGTTTATAGCAGCTCAATTTACTATAGCTAGACTATGGAACCAACCCAGATGCCCCTCACTCGTCGAGTGGATACAAAAACTTTGGTGCATATATGCAATGGAATACTACTTGGCCATTAGAGAAGACCATATTATGGCTTTTGAAATCAAATGGATGGAGATGGAAAGAATTATGCTAAGTGAAGTATCCCAATCTCAGAGACTCAAGGGCCGAGTGATTTCTCTCATCTGTGGAAGCTAGAATACATGGGGAAGCAGTAGGGTAGATGGCTATGCTAATAATAACTTCAAATTGTATGATTCTCAACGCAACAGGAGGATGATTGGCTAGGATACCTGGAGGTGTAGGATGGGGGACAGGGTGGGGGGAAGGATTAGGAAGGATATCTAGGAGACTGGAGGGCGGAAATATGGGGGAACCATCTCAGAAGAAGATCTCTGACCTCCACGAGATATGCATTTAACTCAGGGGGTTTTCTGGGGGAAACAGAAACATGGGGATCCAAAGCGGGGCATCTATAACATGACATTAGCCTTGGATAACTAAATATATATAATTTGTTCTTAACTGTTTGATAATGTTTCCCCTTCAATTGTAACTCCATATTCATCTAATAAAAAAAAAAAAAAGATGTGGTTGTATGACTCTCCCACGTTCCCATAGATGTGCCAGTCATTTGGGATCAGTCTTAAGGGAAGAGGCCCAGTGGGTGTGGCCCAGCTGACTCCTGGAGGTCATCAGCTAGTTGGACTTGAGGCCCCCTTTCTACAATACAATTCATTTCATCAATACTGGTTACTCATCACTCAATAAGCAATCTCCCCAATCGGGCACAGTTTCCAAAACCGCTGCAGAGCCTGAGGTTGAATTCTACAAATATCTTTTTAACAGATTCCTAGGTTAGCACTATTGAAAAGGGTGCTCAATCAAAGGTCACCTAGCTGAAGGAAGCAAGAGGAAAGGCCACACAGCTAGCCATTCATCTCTTCTTTCTAGCATCTCTGTGCCACGTGATGACATTAAGTGACAGCTGCCAAATATTCAGATTTAGGCTGTCCAATTTGAATCTACTTCAATTTGAACTCTAGAATGTGCATGAGAGTGAGAATCTAGCAAAGTAAAAATGATCAATGTCTGGGGTCTGGGGAAACAGACATGCCCTGCTCAGAAAGCTAATTTTCAGAATTTATATATATATATTATATTATTTCATTAGAAGCTTGTTTGATTGTTCAGCAAATAAATTTCTGAATAAAATTTTAAAAATGCAAGAAAAAAAAAGAAAGCAATTCTTGGTTGGATTCTTACTCTAGGAAGGAAAGTTTAAAATATGTATATATCTATACATGTTTTCCATTGCTCATTGGGGGATGTAGAGTATTATTCCAAAAACTTAGAAGGAAAGCCTACATCTGAAAATGATTAACTATAGAAATCAGAAGAAAGATTCATAATCAGGCATCTTTCTTAGTGTGAAGAAAGCCAGTTTGTGCTCTGCAGGACACAAGAAACAGAAATTTGAAATAACAGGTTTGTCAAAATGAAAAGAAAGCTGGGAATGATAAGAAAGTGCTAAGCAGGGCTGGAGCAGTGGCTCGGTGGTTACAGCGCTTGCCTGGCATGTCGAGGACATGGTTTCAAACCCCAGCACCACGTACACAATCAAGTGTTGGAGCAACGAAAGCCATGTGAAAAACTCAATAAAAATTGATTCTCTCTCTCTCTCTCTCTCTCTCTTTCTCTGTCCTACTCTCTTTAAAAAAAGAAAAAAAATCAAACAAATAATTATTTGAAGACTAAGGGGACTAAATCAGGAAGGAATAACCATTTCCATCCTGTGACATGAAGGGTGTCTAGGGAGGTTTGGTGACCTCTCAAATGCCAAGAATAGGTTCAGACCAAGGGCCTTGTAGCCCCACAGCAGAAAGCCTTCGTACATATAAATAGAACAGTCAACATTACATGAATACAAAAAGCGGCTCAGTGTGATTTTAATTCTCTGCATAATTCCACAGGTACTTCCCAATATTCCAGAGAAAGTGAAGAAATGAGCAACTGTGGGAAACTGGATAGAATACAAAACCAGCAAGGGGCTGGAGTGCTGGCTTGATGGTTACATAGCTTGTTCAGCATGCGCAAGTACACGGGTTCAAACCCCAGCACCCACATACACAACTGAGTGTTGGAGCAATGAAAGCCATGTGAAAAACTCAATAAAAATGGATTCTCTCTGTCTCTCTCTCTCACTGTCCTTCCCTCTTAAAGAAAAAAAAAAAGAAAAGAAAAGTGTTAAAGGAAATTACAAGAACAGTGTATCTAGAATTTCAAGTGTAAAAATGGTGGTAGGAAGGACAAAGACGGCCCTTACCCACCTCAAAAATCATCCTCAAGTATTCAGAGAGCAAGACACAAAGAAAGCCCACTTTCTTTTTTTTTTTTTAACCTATGAAGAACATTTTTATATACATGACTATAGCATATACAGGGACATACTTATAAATGCGTGGAGTGTACCTCCCTCTATCTCAGTTCCAACATTTCCCCTTCTCCTCCCTTCCTATCACCCCTTGTTATTTTTAGATATATTTGACAACAGGGTTAAACATTTACAATTTTGTACAGGCACGCAGTATAGGGTATTCAAATATCTTATGCAACTGTATCTCATAAATATCGACATGTTGCATTTTTCTTACAATTCGTTTTCACTATGTTTTCTTTTTCTTTTTTAAAAATTTTATTAAGGAGTTGTCAAAGAATCTCAAATGCATATGAAGTGACAATATGATATGCATTTGGTCTTACATCATAGTTTCCCCCATACTGCCTGCTCCCCTGCCTCTTGATTTTTCTATATTACACCCCTATAAGAGATATAAATGTATAAGTGTGTGTGTGTGTGTGTGTGTGTGTGTGTGTGTGTGTGTGTGTATGATTGTAAATTTTCAGAATTAAATGATGGTATAAGTATCATTTGACTTCTCAGGGAATTGATGCATAGGCTACATTGTGGATTGACTCCCTAGATCCCTCCTCATCCTCTCTACCTCTCCCACCCACCACCTCTCCTTTCCTCCCTCCCCAACCTAGAAAATTCATTTTCAATGAGACTCGACGAACCTGAACCACAGCATATAAAGCAGGGTTGGCAGCAGCAGGAAGGGTCAACCAGCAGGAATGGCTAGGAAGGACGGCCGCAGGGACATGTCTCACAGGATGTGATCTGGGCTCCTCTGGCTGTGAAGCTATTGTCCCTCAAACCACCCCTTCTGCAAATCTCACTTTTCCTTCTGCCAGCAGAGAGAGGTAGAGGAAGATGTGGAACATGCAAGGGCCGGTGGCCCGCAGTTCTTCATTCCAACAGTGGCTTCCAGGGGTGAGTTGGTTCCTGTATCCAGCTGGTTGTACATCCCCAGAGCACCCACCTCAACTTAGTCCTTTTGGAATACCAGCAACCAACTGGCTGACATCCCTCCTCCCAGGTCTTGGTCCCCCCTGACCACCACTAAGTGTCCAAGGTCTAATGATCCCAAATTCCCCCCTTTATTCCTCCAGTACTGAGAGAAGTAGCCTCCTCCTGCTACCTATGTTAACTTTGTGGACTCTTTTGAACTTTCTATCCCACAATAACTTTTTATTAATTTCTTATATTAAATTTGCTCTAGTAAATTACTGGTAGGGTTCGATTTTCCTGACTGGACCTTGACTTATAAGAAAATCAGCCAGGCATGGTAGTGATGCCCATAATGCCAGCAACTCAGGAGGCTGAGGCAGGAGGTTCACAGTTGGAAGTCAGCCTCAGCAATTTAAAGACCCTCAGAACGATCCAGTGGGCTTCATTCCAGACATGTAAGCCTGATTCAACACACACAAATCAATACCTGTGATTCACCACTTAAACAGAATTAAAAGGCAAAAGTCATATGATCATCTCAGTGGATGCAGAAAAAGCCTTTGATAAAATCCAATACCCCTTTATGCTCAAAACTCTGGAATCATTTTTTCAAGTTAGTTTTACAAACTATACTTAGACCAAAATCCTTATATTTATTTACTAATTTACATTTTTCAAAGCATTTTATATATTTTTACTTTATTTGATTCTGAGAACAACCTAATCAGATTTTAAGCATACCAGAAAGTGTTAGGTTTCAACATATAGGTTTGCATTTTTCTTTAAGAGAGAAGGACAGTAAGAGAGAGAGAGAGAGAGACAAAGAGAATCAGTTTTTATTGAGTTTTTTCACATAGTTTTCATTGCTCTGACACTTAGTTGTGTACATGAGTGCTGGGGTTTGAACCCGTGTACTTGCACATGCCGGGCAAGCGCCGCAACCACAGAGCCAATGCTCCAGCCCCAGGTTTGCGTATTTAAAATGCTAAAACACTACATGTTAACAATACAAAAGTTATTTTAATATAAAAAAAAGTGGAACCAGGCATGGTGGTGCATACCTGTAATCCCAGCAGCTCTGGGGAGGCTGAGGCAGAAGGATCACAAATTGGAGACCAGCCTCAGGAACTTAGTAAGACCCTAAGCAATTTGGTGAGACTCTGTCTCAAATAAAATATAAATAAAGGACCGGGATGTGGTTTAGTGGTAAAGTGCCCCTGGCTTCAATACCTGGTACCAAAATAGATAAATAAATAAATAATGAAAATTGTCATCCTTAGAAGGAAAGAACACACCCTGCAGAACAAAATTAATATAATTCCCAAGATCTGGTGGATGGAATTTTCCAGGACTCAGATGTGAAGCTTCCAAAACCAGGGAGGCTATGCTGGGTAAACCATCATGTATGCAGAAAGATGTGTGTTGGCAAAGTGGGAGGAAAGAAAGGAACCTTGTCCTGATGAACCACCTGCCGACCTTATGTACATTTGTCCAGGGAGATGTGACATCTGAGAGAACATTCACACAAGGGACTCTGTTGCAGGAGAGACTTGCCACCCCGGGGCACGACCCTGACCATGCCCAGGCTCACATCTATAGAGTAACTGACCCAGGAAGGGTTCGTCTCATTCAAAGGTGATCAGCAATCCAAGGTGAACTTGATATGAATTATGTGCAGATAATACTGCATCCTAGATGACAAAACAGTAGCACAAGAGCGTTCATCCATCAAGGCATGGGAGCCACAGCAAAGGATAGACAGGTGAGCCTACCCAGCATTCCCAGCAGACAGCAGGGAAAAGCAGACAGAAAGCTTAGGGGCTCTGACCCATGCCAGACAAGCAGAGAATCTTTAGCTGGTTAAATGTATTAGATTAGGCTGGGGTTACTGGGGTTGGAGTAATTTTTTATTTGCATTGCTTTTAAGAAATGAATGTGAGAACTATCATATTTCAATTAGGCTTAAAGGAAAATTGCAGACCAAGAGCCATGGCCCCTTATCGTAAGAGAATTCAAGAGATCTATTTACTGGTAAATTGAAGAGTGAGTTAAAGGATTTTCATGGCAAGCAATCAGTACCAACAGGGCTTACAAATGGTATTAGTCTCTAATAGGCACCCTTCATTTGTTTTAGAAAGCATATGTTAAAAAATAACATCAAATCACAGTAAAAATACAAACTCTGAAGAAAACAAAACCAGAGTGCTATCTCTTGGACATGATAAAGAATATGGTTTCTCAACAGAGGACATTGATTAAGCCAATGAATACATGAGAAATTGCTCTAAATCACTAGTAATCAGAGAAATGCAAATGAAAACTCCATTAAGATATCACCTCACACCAGTCAGAATGGCAAAGATGAAGAAAATAAACAATAATAGATGCTGGAGGGGCTGCGGAGAGATTAGAACACTGTTGGTGGAACTACAGGCTGGTACAGCCCCTGTGGAAAGCAGTGTGGAGAATCCTCAAAAAACTAGGGATGAGCCCACCATATGTTCCTACTAATCCTCTCCTGGGTATTTTTCCAGGGGATTTAGAATCAGCACATTACAGTGACACAGCAATATCTATGTTCATAGCAGCTCAATTTACTATTGCTAGACTATGGAAACAACCCAGATGCCCCTCACTGGATGAATGGATCCAAAAACTGTGGTACATTTATACCATGGAGTTTTACACAGCAATTAGAAACAATGATATTGCAGCCTTTGAAGGTAAATTGATGGCTATGGAAGAAATTATGCTGAGTGAAGTCAGCTTAACCCAGAGAACCAAGGGACAAAGGTCTCCACTCATCTGTGGAGGCTGGAGCTAGACCCTGGCCATTAAGAAAGGAGGTCTAGTATCATGTTTTAAATCCAGATAAGGTGTAATGTTATACAACCTAAGGCATTCGTAGAGATGTATTGGGAACGGGAGGGGAGGGATAAGGGTGGGTAATTGGGGGGACACTCTTGGGGGTAAATCTAATCTTCAGAATCTATATACGTACTATATTATTTCGTTGAAAGATTGTGTGATTGTTCAACAAATAAATTTCTCAATAAAAAAGAATATCGAACTTTGACCAACCCCATACCTTCACTAATCACCCAAGAGATTACTATTAGAGTAAGTCACAGAGAGCTGCCAGTGACATTATTTATTCTCACTTAAGAAAAAAAAACTCACTAAACAACCCTACCAAATTAATTTCTAGCCCATAATTTTTTTTAAAGAGAGAGGGACAGTGAGAAAGAAAAAGAGAAAATCAATTTTATTTGGTTTTTCATGTGGCTTTCATTGCTCCAAGACTTCATTTTGTACGTGGTGCTGGGGTTCAAACCCACCTCCTCGTGCATGCCAGGTAAGCACTGTAACTGCTCTGCTACCGCTCCAGCTCCCTAGCCCATAAAAATTTAAAGTAAGCATATCAGTATTAGTACAAAAATTTTCTCTTTGTCTTAAAGATTCCTCAATTTTACTGTATTTCAAAGCAGGATTGTATTATCTTTCCTGTGAGCTCTCTCAAACTGAGGTCTTTGAATTCTTCTACCGGAAGTCTTTCATTCTTTAAAATATATTATTAAATTCTATTTTACAATAAGCAGGGACAAAGAAAAGGAATCAAGTAGAAATACTGCTTACAGCTGTAACTGCTGACATCAAGAACTTGAATATTACAACAGATGGCAATGAAGGAGGATTCATGAACAGACCAGGTCAACGCATCTTTTACAAGGCATCAAGATGTAATAAACATTCAAATTTCAGATCACAGGGATGTAAGAATGAAAGATTAAAACATGGCAGGGTGTGGAGGCTCACACCTGTAATCCCAGTGGCTCGGGAGGCTGAGGCAGGAGGAGTACAAGTTTGAGGCCAGTCTCAGCAACTTAGTGATACCTTGTCTCAAAATAGGAAATCAAGGGCTCAGCAGAAACAAGTAGTATTCAAAAGAAGATTTCAAAGAGTATACAGCACAGAAAGGGGGCAATGAAATCCTGGTAGGTTTAAGCTATCTGAGCAAATGCATAACTTTGAACAGCTTAGGGTTGGGTCTAAATGCAATATCCTTTCCTCTGGATACTCTCAGTGTTGCTCTATGAATATTCATATATGTAATTATCTTACTAAACAAATATTGTTGGTTTTTTTAAAGAAAGAGGGACAGTGAAAGAGAGAGAGAGAGAAAGAGAGAATCATTTTATTTAGTTTTTCATGTGGCCCTCGTTGCTCCGACACTTCACTGTGTATGTGATGCTGGGGTTTGAACCCGTGTACTTGTGCATGCCAGGCAAGCACCCTAACCACCAACCCACCACTCCAGCCCTGTTGGTTATTTTTTTAATGTGAACCTGTGTTTGAGAATCCTCATTCTTTGCAGGTAACTGGTCCTTTTTAAAGTACTGAGCGGTTTTTGCAATGAACAATGCAGTATCTGTCTTTCTGTCTGTCTGTCTGTCTGTCTATCATCTAATCTGTTGAACATAGTCCTTGGGAAACTTCCTTTTAAACTGAAGTTTCTTTCAAGATAGTTGAAAAGCCGGTGATTCTTTGGCTCTGAAGATAATGTGTAGCTTCCTTTAAGTATTCAAAACTTTTTTTTGAGGTACTTCAGAATGAACTCAGGGGTGCTCTACCATTGAGGTACATTCCCCAGCCCTTTTTAATTTCTTTAAACTAATCACTTAGTTTCTTAGGATTTTATTAAGTTTCTGAGGCTGGCCTTAAACTTGTGATCCTCCTGCCTCAGCCTCTGGAGTCCCTGCGATTATACACAAGCCTTACCACCCTCAGCCTCAAAGAATTTTAATATAAACTTTATCCTTTCAGCTATATAAGAATTTCATGTTCAAGTAAAATATTTGCAATATACCGGAAGTAGTAAACATCTCCCATATTTATGCTGCACTAAATAATTACCATTTATATTTGGGTGTTTGCTTGCAGCATTTTAAGGCATTTCTGAACATAGTAGGGACTAAAGCACATAGAAATTTTTACTTCCTGTGAAGAACATTTTAACATCCAGAAAGGCATTAGTTAGGTGACCTAGGGAATCTCATCTGCTCAAGTCCAAGAGGTTTATCAATATATTATACAAGAGATCATCACCACCACCATGAACTTTGTGTGTGTGTGTGTGTGTGTGTGCATGTACACAATGTATGTACCATTTTCCTTTTTACCTTCTGTCATTCTTGCATGGATGTTTGTTTAGATGAGAAAGGATAAAAACCAAAGAAGTGTTAGATTCAGACAACATTCATCATTAACTTAATAATAACTATATTAATATGCACCATTTAAAACCAGCTAATGGAAAGCCATGCATCAGCAAGCCCCGTTTGGAGACTTAGAAAGCTTCCTGATTGTCCACCTTTTAGGTCGAAGAGGGTTTTCAGTGAAAATGTGTGCATTTGATGAATGCTAATTACATGGTGCCAAATCTTCTTTAGCCAATCCGTTTGCAGCTGTTATCTAAGTTATTTTGTAAACGTCTGAAACAGCTGTCAACATTCTGTGGGGGAGGCTCTTCAATCAATGAATTGACAGAAATGCAATACTTAGATTTTTCTGAGCAGAAGGCAAGAGAACATAATCTACATCTATTTAGTGATGTAGCCAGCAATGAAACAGAACTGCCATTGTGTGTTAAAACACTGAGAAGAATTTTCATGCTTGTGGGCATGGAAAAGATATTATAAGAACACACTATTTGGGTGGGAGACCCAAAAAGTCAAATGGGGTGTTGAAGTGGCCTAAGGATACAAGCAGAGCAATCTTATTTCCCATCAATAAGAATGCTTCTAGTGGTGTATAACAATGTTGTAAATCATATTTTAATTAAAATTTTAGTACTTGTTGATGTTATTTGTTTATTGTCTCAATAAAACATTTTTTAACAGATGACATCTGGACATTTCACTTAATTTCTCCCTCTGTCTTTACTCTATAAAATTCTTTACTAAATTTAATTGTTGAGAAAGTCATCAGACTGACAGCTTTGGGAAATGAAATCTTTTCTTCGGTGCAGTAGTTTGGAACTTGAACGTCCTCGTTGTCAGTCAGCTTTCTTTCGTGGTGACAAAATACCTGAGAAAATCAACTTGAAGGAGGAAGGGTTCGTTTCAGCTCCAAGTATTAGAAGCTTCATTGCTTCTGGGCCTATGGTGAGGAAGAGTATGATGGTAGGGATCACAGATGCTAATCCCCTGGGGTCAGGGAGCAGAGAGAGAACAAGATAAGAGCCAGGGACAAGCTGTATCCTCCAAGGACACACCCCAAGGATCTACTTCCTCCAACTAGGTTGCACCTTCTAAGTTTCCATCACCTCCCAACAACCCATTCAATGATCAATCCATGAATGATTAAAACTTTGAAGAGAGCAGAGCCCTTGAGATCCAATCACCTCTTGAAGGCCCCAAGTTGTGAACTGCTGCATTGGGGACTAAGTCTTCAACACATGAACTTTTGGAGGACATTTCACATCTAAACCATACCGTCTCCCACACACCCAAGTGTTAAAGGCTTAATCCCCAGGGTGCTGTATTGGGAATCGGTGAAATCTTTAAGAGGTATCCTACTGGAAGGGTTCAGGTCAATGAGGGCATGCCCCTGCAGGCAGCTATGGGACCCTGGCCCTTTCCTCTTTCTCTCTTTTCTTCCTGGTTGTTCGGTAAGTGCTTTCTCAAAGATGGGCAACCTTGCCACAGGCCAAAAACATGGGGCCAACCAATATGGAATGGAATTTCCAAAAGAAACAAAATAAACCTCTTCTCTTCTTAACTTGATGAATGCTGGAATTTGCTATAGAGACTGGAAGCCAAAACGTTCAGCCTCGGAATTGGGGCATTCAGAAAAGAACTGTGTCTGTGCTGCTGTCGACCTCGATTCTGCATTGACCGCTTCCTAGAAAAGTTTTAGGTCACTTTTAACCTTGATCTAGTATTTCCTTCTTGGCTAAGGTTGTACCCTTAAGTAGAAAAATGGTCATTGGTTAGGGGAGTGCCCAAACAGAAATTAAATTGAACCCACTGTATCTTTCCATCTGCAAGTGATCCCCAAATGGTTCTTGAACTACCATGATTTACTTAAATGTTACCCAATATTTTCCTTGCAAGAAAAGAGAAAGACCTCATCTGCTCTGGTTTTTCAGTTAACCGTGTCCCTGCAAGGATAGTCGGAACTTGTCACACTCCAGTAACCAAAAGAAAAAAATTAGACTGGTATGTAACTTTGGGAGAGTCTGCCTGGCTAAGTCATGCTGGAAGATATACACAGGCTCATCTTTGAAAATTTGAAAGTGTTTCTGATAACCAAAAATATTATGAAAACATTTTGCTGGTGGTGCTGTTGTGTAATAGATGGAAAAACCAATTGTCCTTACATAATATCCTTGGACATTTTTTTTTTGAGAGAGAAGGACAGTGACACAGAGAGAGAGAGAGACAGAGACAGACAGAATCAATTTTTTAATTGAGTTTTTCACATGGTTTTCGTTGCTCTGACAACTTAGTTGTGTACGTGGTGCTGAGGCTTGAACCTGTGTATTCGTGCATGCCAGGCAAGTGTCGTAACCGCCGAGTCACCACTTCAGCCCCTCTGGACAACTTTTAAAAGCACGCAAAAAAATCAACTGTATCTCTATATACTTCAATAAAAATAATAATAATAATCTTTTAACTGTTGAATGAAGATTAAAAATGGGAAGTCCTCTTTGTTGACCTTAAGACCTCTTCAATCATTGCTGGGTATTTTTATTTACTTCTTTACAATTAATGTTTCATTTCCTGTTTTCTCTTTCCTCCCTTAACTTCCCTCTAGGATTGGTTACTCCGCATGACCATCATCAAACCATGGGCCACTTTGGGCCCTCAAAAGGAGATCCTGAGACAAGATATGTCACAAGTGATCAACTAAGAAAGTGCTCCTGGGAGAAACCAATGAGGGAGAGAGAGAAAAGCAGGAAGGGAAAGAGGAAAGGACTAATGTGTGGTCTTAAGGTCCCCTGGACAGAAGATCTATCATGATCTGACTATGGGTTTCTCCCTAGTTTATCTCAGCTGGAGGCCGCAGAGCTGGGTTTTCATGGGCTGCGTCCATCAGCTGTTGGCTGATGAGCGCTGGCCTGATAGGGGTGGATATTCCCAGGTATTTTCTGCTTTTGGTGCCTGGACACATAGTGGCTCCCATAGACATTTGGCAGACCTCCAAAAAAGACATAGGTGTGGTCAGAAAAGCAAAAGCAAACGGAAGGCACAGGAGGGGCACAAAGGAGTAAAAAAGGTTCAACTGAACCTGGATAAGTCCCAACCATGTCCACAAACATACATGTGTGGGATATGACAATATGCTCGTGAGTGTAAAGTCTCGTTATCGTGCTGAGGGTGAGGCGCAGGAAACAGATTTGAGATCCCAGCAGGTAGATGAAGAGGCAAGACATAAGATAAGAGACAACAGCCTCCAGGCTCCAGCGTCATCCCCCAGCTCGTTCCATTTTGCCCCTCAGAGTCTTTCCAGAGGCCCTTTTAATTTATAATTCAAACTGCCAATGGCTTACATTAGTGTGTGCATGTTCAGAAGTTAACGTTGATGACTTTGAGTGCATGCACTGAATCAGAGTATTTTTTCCAACTTTGTCCGTACACTAGCCATAACATAGCCAGTTCCCAGACTTAGCTACACACTAAAAACACAGCATAGCCCATAACTTAGCCAGCTGTCAGTCTTGGCAAGAAAGCTTGACTACAGCCATTTGGGGCTTGCCCCAACAATCCACCCCTTTAGGATTATTTGCTGTATCATCTACACATCTAAAGTCTTCCACAATGACCCCTTAGCAAGGAGGCCGAGCCCTACATCCACAACAGCAATACAAGCTTAACAACATATAATCAGAAATCAAGTCCCACCACCTGGGATTATTAAAAAATCATTGCCAGTTTCATCCCGTATTGAGGTGGCACTTAAAGACTTTCCCAGTCATGTCCAATTGTCCAGGGACATAGTCTGGATTCACCAGGGCTGTCCAGCACCAGAACCCATAGCACTTCGGGGCATATCCAACAGGCAGAGGGTTTGCTACCCTGGCATGGCTGTGTGCCCAGTTTATGATCATGTCGGACGCACCTATGGAAGATGATTTACAGGTAAATCATATCCTTCTGGGAGAATGCATGCCTGCTCTGGGTTCCAGGAGACCACCTGTGGCAGCTTCCCTGGGTGGTGATACCACAGTACACCTTAGTCCTGAACTTGAGCAGGCTCAGTGTGCACCAGCACTAGGGAACACACGATTGGCCAAAATGAAATAACAAATGTACCTTTTAAAATCTGTGTCCTGGGATGGAGCAGTGGCTCAGCAGTTGGAGCACTTGCCCGGCATGCACAAGGATCCCGGTTCAAACCCCAGGACCAAATGTACAACTAAGTGTCAGAGAAAAAGTATCAGAGAAACAAAGGCCAGATGGAAAAATAAATAAAATCGATAGCCACTCTTGCTTTAAAAATAGATAAATAAAAATTTTTTAAAATAAAATTTTGTTCCATCTGCAGGACCTGGCTAAGTCATATATACTCAGGGGATGAGTGACATTTACTAGTTACCCACAGCATCGCAAGATTACACTCCAAACCCTGGCACTAATAGGGCTACCCAAAGATGGTTAAATCTCCAGTATCAAAAAAACCAAAAAAGTACATGAACAATTAAAAAAGCAAAAAGTATTGCAATGCTAGTTTATAATTCTGTTTTTCGTTTCCTACCTGATCTGAGATTAATATTTGAAAAATCATAGCTGAAAAGTTGGTATTATTGTAAGAGTGCTTTGTAAATCTACATTTTGTTTTCTACATAATTTAAGAGACCGATGCATAAAAGCACAATTATTTGTTTATGCTTTGGGGCAAATAATATAAAAATACGTAACTTTGTGACATTAGAAACTGAAAGTGAGCAGGGAGTGACATATTAAGGGAACAATTTTTTGGGTTTTTTTTTTAAGAGAGAGGGACAGTGAGAGAGAGAGAGAGAAAGAGAGAAACAATTTTTATTTAGTTTTTCACGTGGCCTTTATTGCTCCGAGTCTTCGTTGTGTACGTGGGTGCTGGGGTCCGATCTCCCATACTCACGCATGCTGGGCAAGCACCACAACCCTGGAGCCACCATTCTAGCCCCAGAAGAGTTTTATTTGTTACTGAAGTTAACCTAGTATAAATTTAAATGAGAGTGTGATAACTTTAGGATATTAAAGGGTAACCACCAATATCTATGGCATGCACACAAAAGGAAATAAGAAGGGAATTAAAATATTTCACTGCAAAAAATCCACTAAACATACACAGCAATGTGACTAATGGACAAAAATAACAAACAGCAAAACGAAGTTCATCTTTTTTAGTAATTACTTTGAACGTAAATGGACTAAGTTCTAATCAAATGCGGAATTTGGCAGAATGCATAAAAACAAATGATCCAACTGTGTACTATTGATAAGATATTCACTTTCAATCTAGCAACATGAATAGGTTGAAAGTGAAAGGTTGGAAAGATACTCTTTATGGAAATAGTAACTGTGTGGGTCAGCTTTCCATGACTGTATTAAATGCACGTGATAATCAGATTACAAAGACGAAAGGTTTATTTTGGCTCACAGTTCTGGAGATTGACTTACTGCATTTGGCCTGTGGCAAAAGAGAGAATCAATTTTATTTAATTTTTATTCTTGTGTAAGTTTCTCTGACACCTAGTTGTGTATGTGGTGCTGGGGTTCGAACTCGGGTCCTCACGCATGCCAGGCAAGCACTCCAACCACTGAGCCACCACTACATCTGTAAAAGGAAGAAAATTCTGGAACATGCTACAACATGGCTGAACCTTGAGGATTTTATCTTGAGTGAAATCACACCAAGTCACAAAAAATAAAAACTATTGATTCTCCTTATATGGAGGTCCTAGAGTGGTCAAATTCATAGACAGGAAGTAGCATGACAGTTGCCAGGCACACTGGCAGGAGAAGGGACTAGATAGTTTCTTATTTAATGTTCAGGGTTTCCATTTTGCAAAACAAAAACAGTCCTGGAGATGGGTGGTGATTGTGGTTGCAAACAATATTAATGTACTTAATGCCACCAAGCTGTGTACGAAAATGCTTGAGATGATAAATTTCATGTTATCTGTATTTTATCACAATTAAAGAGACACCGACATCAATCTAAGAGACAAATGGCTTATGTGGAGCAGATTCTAAGCCCATAGAGGAGATATCAAGGAAAAGGTAAAAGGGTATCTTAGCCTGTTTTTCTAGATCCTTATTTATTCATGCTTAATCTAAATTTGGAGAATAAACTTGATCCCTCTGGCCAAAAGAGCATTTCATGAAATCCAAAGACCAATTCTTAGAGCAAATTACTGAGCGTGGTGAAGAAAGAATCTTCAAAACTATGAAAGGATTTTCCTCTTATTATTTAGGATAGTGAGATTTACTCGTGCGTGTATGTGTGAAAAAATTAAGAACATCTAAGAAATTGGAGGTAATTTTGCTTTCACAAGCAGTCTAGCTAGATAACATTTTTTCTTTGAAGTATTTAATTATCATTGTGCTTAATAGGTGGCTTTGTTCCTTTCTTTTCCTTTTCTTTCTTTTTTTTTTCTTCTGTTAATAGGAATTGAACTCAAGGCTGTTTTACCACTGAGCTACTTCTCCAGCCTTTGTATTATTCATTTTGAGACAGGGTCTGGCTAAGTTGCTTAGGGTCTCCTAAGTTACTGAGGCTGCTTTCGAATTTGCGATCCTCCTGCATCAGTATCCTCTGAGGGATTACAGATGGGCACCTCGATACCTGGCTCCTCTTCTTTTCTTTTTTCGATGTTAAAATAACTTTTGCATTGTTAACATGCACTGTTTCAGCATTTAAAACACGCAAACCTGTATATTGAAACCTAACACTTTCTGCTAGGCTTAAAATCTGATTACGTTGTTCTCAGAATCAAAGAAGGTAAAAATATGTAAAAAAATGCTTTGAAAAACATAAATTAGTGAATAAAATATAAAGTAAGGAGTTTGGTCTAGGTATGGTTTGTAAAACAAATTTGAAGAAAATGTTATCAGAGTTTCGAGCATATAGCGGTGTTAGATTTTATCAGAGGCTTTTTATGCATCAACTGAGATGATCATATGTTTTTTGTCTCTTAATTCTGTTTAAGGGGTGAATCACATGTATTGATTTGCGTATGTTGAACCAGCCCTGCATCCCTGGAATGAAGCATACTCGATCCTGATGTATTATCTTTTTGATGTGTTCTTGGATGCGGTTTGCTAGAATTTTATTAAGGATTTTTGCGTCTCTGTTCATTGGGGAAATCAGTCTGCATTTCTCTTTTCCTGATGTATCTTTGTTGGGTTTTGGTATCAGAGTTACGGTTGCTGTAAATTTTACCCTTAAGAATGCTTTCATACTGTCCCATAGATTTTGCTATGTTGTGTCATTGTTTCCAAGAATTTCTTTTTTTCTTTTTTTTTTTTTTAAAAGAGAAGGACAGAGAGAGAGAGAGAGAGAATCAATCTTTATTGAGTTTTTCACGTGGCTTTCATTGCTCTGACACACAGCTAGGTACGTGGGTGCTGGGGTTTGAACCCGTGTACCTGCACATGCTGGGCAAGCACCTTAACCACCGAGCCACCATTCCAGCCCTGTTTCCAAGAATTTCTTGATATCTGTTCTCATTTCTTCTTTATGTAAGACTATATTGAACCCACAAAAATATTAACGAAAAGAAAAAAAACTTTATCAAGTGGAAATTCGTAAAGAATGGAGTTGTATATAATGTGCAATAAATTCACTTGAATTCCTAAAAGGTTCTGAACTTTGGGTATTTCAATTAAAGAATCATTTTAATAATTCATTGATAGAAATTCACAGACCTGGGGCTGGAGCAGTGGCTCAGCGGTTACAGAGCTTGCCCAGTATGCATGAGTACACGGGTTCAAACTCCAGCACCCATGTACACAACTAAGTGTCAGAGCAACAAAAGTCATGTGAGAAACTAAATAAAATTTGATTCTCTCTTTGTCTCACTGTCCTTCTCTCTTTAAAAAAGAAAAAAGAAATTCACAGACGTGGGTTTGCACACAAAATAAAATGGATGTCTCTACAAATACCTGAACAGATGTTGAAAATGGTATCTAAAGAAGGAGGCATTTGCCAATCAACTGGCAAATCTCTGTATTATCGTTCACCCCATCTCACAGAGCCACATCAAGGACATGCTGCTTAGAGAACTGTCATGATCATTATTGTCTGATTAATCATGCTGTATCTGTCATGCTTCAGCAGCTAAGATGCTGTTTTTATGCTCAGAAGGAAGGTGTTTTCTGCAGGGTTAGAAGTCTTCGATGGTACTTTGCCATCCAACAGAGAGACAAGAGCTGGGGTGTAGCCAGCGGTACGGTCCTTGCCTAGCTTGTGTGAGGACCTTAAAAAAAAATGAGAGAGATGGACCCGTCAGACAACCATATCGTTTTTGTAATGACCAGTCCTGCACTGCGTTAAAGAAGCATCAAAGTATACTTATCTCTGATTCCAAATAGACGGTACACAGTATATACTCACTCATTCTCCATTTAGGAACAGGGAATCAAATGACCAAAGCATGAAAGAAAATATCTATACAACATGAGACAATAGAGAAAGATGGTGGAGATGGGAAAAACAAACAATATATGTTTTATATAATCGCTCTTTTGACCAAGTATTTATTGATTGTCTCCTATGTGTCCGGCATAGTAGTGAGCTGGGGATGAAATATGAACAAAGCGGACCTGGATCCTACCCTCAAGGCTTTTGTAAAGGGTGCTCTAGTTCATCTCATCTAACCATCTAGTGGAAGTTTAAGTCCTTCCTGCAATATTCTCGCTAAGTGTTGTAAAAACTATTGGATTGCTTTCTCAATATCCATTCCAATTTCCTTTCCTCAATGAACATTTATGTTCCAGGTTCCAAGTACTGGGTACTGTCTGGAAAACTGTGAGGGACAGAGCAGTGGGCACAACATTTAAAAACTTACTTTTCTCCTTTGTCACTAAAGATGAAGAGTTAGAGATCTAGATAGGATTTAGCTTCTGCTAATCAGAGACACTCATATGAGACTTGAATCTGTAACTGTATTCGGTGAGTTGGAGAATAGATGGGCAGAGGTTAAGGCATCTACTTGGCCAGTCCAGGGCAGAAGCAATGAAGTTTAAGGAGCTGGGAGGTGTTCTCAAAGTTCAGCTACACCTTGACCCACCTTCCCTTTCATTGATTTTGTAAACTAATTAATATCTGGTAATAAATCTCTTTCTACTGAAACCAGTAAGAGTTGTTTCTGCTGCCACACAAACAATGTTTGTGCCTGTTGTTTAACAGGAATCCTCCAAGGCTAGGAAGATGTGCGTCTGTAATACTGATTACTACTTCTGTGATTACATTAAGCACAAAAAAAACAGGAAAGTTAAAATTCCATATGTAATAATACGCCAAATATGTGCATGTGAATGTGTGCCTATCTATCATCTATCTATCTATCTATCATCTATTTCTCATCTGTCATCTATCTATATCTATCTATCATCTATCATCTATCTATATCTGTCATCTATCATCTATCTATATCTATCATCTATCTATATCTATCTATTTATCATCTATTTATCATCTATCATCTATCTATATCATCTATCTTCTATCTATATCATCTATCTATATCTATCATCTATCTCTCATCTATATCTATCATCTATCATCTATCTATAGCTATCTATCATCTATCAATATCTATCATCTATCTATATTTATCATCTATCTTCTATCTATATCTATCATCTATCTGTATCTATCATTTATCTCTCATCTATATCTATCTATATCATCTATCATCTATCTACAGCTATCTATCTATCATCTATCATCTATCAATATCTATCATCTATCTATATCTATCATCTATCTATATCTATCTATCTACATGTCTTTTAAAATCTAGAAACCATGTTAATTCCTACTATCAGTTGTACCCTCCCTAAAATAAACTGCATGAACTGTGGAATTTCTAAATTGAACTCTTGATTTTTGACAACATAAAAGAAGTATATTGTACTGATTAGATAAAATATTATAAAGAATATGAATATTTGATAAGGGCATGCCCTAAGGTCAGCAATCTATATCCAGAATGTGTTGGGCATATAATTAAGATGACAGGAAAACATGGATTTACCATGCAAGCATATATATTTCGAAGCTTCAAAGTTCATTAAGAATGTAACTCTAATAGCTTGGTTGGAAGAGTGATATGCTTATTTCAGGAAATCTATATTTCCCAGGATAAAATGTTCCTTTGAGTCTAAAGTCAAAATAGCATCATGCAGGTGTTTACAATTTAATCACAGCAAAACTCTATTCATAAAGAGATGAGATAGTTTAATCATGCACTAGGCTGTGATATGCTCATCGAAATTGGACACAATTTCAGATATCAGATATGATACTTGATTTTGGAAAACACTTGGAAAATGGGCCAGGAATGTTTCCTTGGTGCAAACAGGCAAGGTGTCATGCAAATGCTTAAGAGTCATTTAATGACATTGAAGAATAATTTTTAATCACATGATTTGATAAATTGAGAGAGAAAAATTCAGCTTTGCAGGTATTATAAAATGGGGCAGGTTAATTACCTTCAGAGAGAGTTTAGAAGTAGTACGTCATTTCTTTATTTTGATTTGCAACTCCATAAAATGGTTAGGAAGCAAAGCCATCTTGATCCATTTGGCAAGAAGCAAGGTTTTCCCTTTTGATTTCTTAAATTAGTTTGCACTACTTTCAAGATTTAACATGGTCTTTCTAGAATTATTACATCCATTTAAATATCTCTTCCCCTATACGGATATAAGCCTCTGAAAGGCAGTATCATCTTAATACCCTGATGCTTCCTGTCACCAGAGCCTTGTGAAACATCAATAGATATCATTTGATAAGGATGAAATAGATACTGTGTAGGGGCTGGAGCAGTGGCTCGGCAGTTATGCTGCTTGCCTGGCTTGCGCGAGTACACGGGTTCAAACCCCAGCACCCATGTACACAGCTAAGTGTCAAAGCAGTGAAAGCCATGTGAAAAACTCAATAAAGATTGATTCTCTCTGTCTCCCTCTCTCTTTCTCTCACTGTCCTTCTCTCTTTAAAAAAAAAAAAAGATACTGTGTAGATTAAATTCTTACTTTAATTCCTAAAATTCCAAACCTGTACTTTCCATCTGAGTAGTAAAGCCAGCGGGATTGTTGAAAAGGATTTTCCATGTCTCCAAATCAGGAAATATCCAGTGGGTGGTTGGCCTTTCTAGAAGAATCCTTTGGGTGCTAGAACCCTAACCTTTCTAGTTCTGAGTAAGCAAAATCTGCCCAGTCCTGGGGTTCATCCCTGTATCAGAAAGCACATGTCAAGTGTGTGTGTGAGTGTGTTGCACTGATTCGTTGGTGTCATAGAAAGCAAGGTTATAACATGAACTTGGGAACAGCGTGATAGAGGACACCAGGGTGGGGGGCAAGGAGGGCGTGGTAAAGGGGTGATGTGTTATCAACCAAAAGCATCCTTCTCTACCTTTCACTGTCTCCCCAAATCCTGTGCAGGCCAATGAAAGCATATTTAATTGAAGGCCAGTTTTTGACTTCTGAAAAGCAATTAGGATAAATATAATGTCAGTGAGCAGATGCTGTGGATAAAGGTGAGAGCAAGGACCCCTAAGACACACCTGGAGAAGACCGGGAGTTAACTAGGGCAGTGGTCAAATTTTGCATGCTCTGTTGCTGACACTTGCTGAGTGGTTTCATTCCTTCCTAATCTAGGAATCTAAAGGAAGTTATTAAACATATCAATGCCAATAGGATCCTAAAAGTACCTTCCTCATAGAGAGGCACAACTTTCCACGTACTTAGAACTCTGTGCTCAATTAACTCCACATAATGTTATGTAATCCTTTTTAAAAATTAGATGAATATGGAGTTACAATTGAGGGGGAATCATTATCAAACAATCAAGAACAAATGTATATTTACATAGTTAGCCTAAGCTGATGCCATGTCATGGATGCCCCCCTTGGGTTCCTCAAAAGTCTATGTTTCCCCCAGAAGAACCCCTGTGTTAAATGGAGTTCTTATGGAGTTCAGAGATCTCCTTCTGAGATGATTCCCCCATATTCTCTCCCTGAATCCTTTTTTTTTTTAAGAGAGAGAGAGAAAATCAATTTTATTTAGTTTTTCATGTGGACTTCGATGCTCTGAAACTTCATTGTGTATGTGGTGCTGGGGTTTGAACCTCACGCATGTCAGGCAAGCATAGTAACCACTGAGCCGCCACTCCAGCCCTACGTAATCCTTTCTAAAGATTGTAATGTTATATATAATGTGTGTGCTTATTGCATATGTACTATGTAATTCATGTAATTACACCTTTATTTCTTAGAATTGTACTTCATGGTCCATCCAAATCCCCACCTTTTTCTCTGATAGAGATACATGAGATATCATGCTTTTATCTTCACTTCCTTAAAAGATTGAGAACAAAAATTACACTTCAGAACATTGTCACTTTTCAGATCTGGATCACAATGTGGCACTTATTTACATTTTCAGCATCAGCTTTGAAGCAATGCACTTTTAAGTTGCCACCCTGCTGTGTAAAGTGGTACTTCTTCTATTTGTCCTAAAATAGTCTCTTTCATGCTTCAAGGAGTTTCCCTTAGGTTCTAGTTTCCTAGAATTTGAATCTTTAGTCTGTATTTATTTTTACCATACTCCTAGTGGATTTTAATGATTTCAAAATATTCATTCAGTCATTTAGTACTCTTTGGTTAGATTTTTTTTTAAATCTCCACTCAGCATCCATCACAAGGGTGGCCTGTCTGCCAAACTCATGCTCAAGGGATTAGTAAAAGAAATATCCCTTAGGGCTGGGGATGTAGCTCAGTGGTATAGCACTTGCCCATGTGCAAGATCCTGAGTTTTATCCTCATTACTGAAAAGAAAAGAAAAAAGACCAAGAAATACCGATGATGTCCCGAACGCTTTTTTACACACTACTATTTCAAACAGGGGAACCGCATGTAATCCACTACTTTATTTGTCTACATGAACTTTTTGAAATGATAAAATCGATGCAAAGAAATTACAAACAGATTCAAAGAAGCACTGGCCCTAAGCACATTGTTCCTGAACTTGTGAATATTTGAAGATATTTTCAATGCACAGCAAATGGGGTGATTGATCCACTTTTATGTTCCATGTAAATTTGTTTTATTTTTGATAACTAAGTCTGGAGAAATGATGCTTGAAGCATCACAACAGCATTGACTGACAGCTCCCTAAGTGTGTTGTCTCTTTTAAAGCAAACATAACTGACAGCTTGTAGGTAGAGAGCATATGAGGATGAATTCAGTCCACAGTGAACACAGTGGAAAAAAATCAAAGAAGATTCTTGTTCTATTTGTCATTTATTAAAATTCAATTAATACAGTAAAATGTATGCATCTTGTAACCTGGGACAGATTTTGCTTTTAAACTTGATTGATATACAGCGATTGTATACTAAAATTACCTCCTAAACATTTTCCCATTTCAGTGAAATTTATATTGTTCATTTTCTTACTGGAAATTCTGTTTATTACCCCAGAATGATCTACTTAATTAGAAATTTTTCAGGTTGTAGATTTAAATACCACCCCAATTTTATTTTGTAGGCACGTGCCTATGTGAATTAAGTAAAAAATCTGTCCACACTAAAAACAAGAATCCTACAATTTCATTTCTAGGTATATACTCACATGAATTGAAAGCAGGGACTTGAAAAGACATTTATATGCCCATCTTCACAACAAAATTAGTTACAATAGCCAAACAATGGGAAAAACCCAAGTGTTCATCAATAGATGGATGGGTGAACAAAATGTGGTATATACATACACAGGAATATTATTCAGCTTAAAGGAAATTCTGATACCTGCTAAGACACAGACAAATATTAAGCACATTCTGCTAAGTGAAATAAGACAGCTATACAATGACAAATATTGTATAACTCCACTTATGAGGTCCTTATGGTTGTCAAATTCATTGAGACAGAAAATAGCTTTCAGGGGTTGTTGGGAGGAATGAATGAGGAGTGAGATTCAATGAGTATAAAGTCTTAATTTAAAAGAACGAAAAAAGTTCCGGAGATGGTTGATGGTGATGGTTACACAGTGAGACTGTCCTTAAAGTCACTGATTGTACACTGAAAAATAATTAATATGATAAAGTTAAGTTTATGAATTTTTATAATAATAGTAGTAATAAGAGATGTTCAGGAATCTGCCAGACGGACAATATGTAAAGAGGCAGGTCATTAAATCCAGCTTGCACTCAAATGATTCTGCCTTTGGAAGCAAGGAATATCCAGAAATTTGGTTGACGTTTCAAAGCTAATACATTAGGTGTATTCCTGGTACTGCTATCCCCCCCCCCCCAAAAAAAAAGTTCCATTCGCTGAGTGGTTTCACCGACTAAAATTTTTATTGTCCAACTTTTCTAGAGGCTGCAAGTCCAAGATCAAGGGGTGAGCAAGGTTAGTTTCTTCTGAGGCCTGTGGGAAAGACACTGTTCCAGGCCTCTCCCCCAGCTTCTGGTAGCCATGGGCATTCCTTAGTTTGCATGTGACCATCTTCTCCCTGTGTCTTCATATGGTTTCTGCTCTGGGTCTGTCTCTGTTCCAAATTTTATTCTTTAGAAAATAAGGACTAGCATCATATTGGATGAAGACCCATTCTAATGACTTCAATTTAGCTAGGTTTTGTCTCTAAAGACACTATTTCCAGGTAAGAAATAGTGAACATGTGTTCAGCCTCATGCCCAGATAGAATAGATCTAAGAGGTACATAGCATTAAGACTTTAACCCCTTTGGAAGGATGTGATTCAACTCAATTCAACCAGGGAAGGCCCTGGTTACACTGATGAGAAATATAGGTTACCCACCAGCTAATAAACACCAAATATCAAGCAGCAAGATATCGGTGGGGCATGATTGAGTAATCTGATTTCATTAACGACCCCATGTTTGGTCATCTTTGATCCTGTGCTCCCTGATGATCCCAGTTATCTGTGGAACCCAACTGGCCTTTATGGTTTTTTCCTAAGCTAATAATTTTTATATTGATCCACGAAGCTGCAGTTCCTGGGACACTTTCTAGGAATCCTTTAAAGATGGAGGGGACCAATTTTCTGGGGACTACGTGTAGTATGTAAGCTATATACACTGGGAAGAAGAGAGAGAGTGTGTAGGGGATGAGAGATAGCAATAAAGCAGAGACAGGAATAAGGAAATGAGATATGAGGAATTTAGGAAAAAGAAATAACGGTCACAACAATTTATACGCCAGTCATATCCTGCCATACCTTTCAGTGTGTGCAAGGGTGAAAAGGAAAACTAAAATAAACTCCTGTTAGATGTAAAATCATCCCTCAGTTGGCTCCAGGACACCCCCCCCATACCAAAATCCATGGATGCTCAAATCCCTTATATAAAAAAGTATAATATTTGAACATAACCTGTACACATGCTCCCATGTCCCAGAAGTCATTTCCAGATTACTTCTAATATCTAACACAACTCAAATGCTGTATAAATAGTTTTTACATTGTGTTGTTTAAGAAATAACGACAGGAAAACATGTACATATTCATTACAGATGTGATTTTTAAAAAATATTTTTGATCTATAGTTCGTTGAATTCGTGGATGTGAAACTCACCGATACAGAAGCCAACTGTTCACCTTTGAGGCATAACCACTGACCCCTGTAGTTCATTGTTGTCATTGCTATAAGGTACTCTCTTATCCATCCTTCTCCTATCCATAGATGATTTTTGTTATTACAAAAATGTTGCTATGAACATTCTTATACAGGTCTCCTGTTACAAAGCACAAAAATTTCTTCAGGATGCATTTCTAGGCATGAAATTAATGGATTGTTGGGTGTGCACATCTTCACTTAGTAGGTGACTCATTGGTTGGATCATTTCATGAAGGTCGTACCAATTTACACTCCTCCCAGCAGTATCTGACAGTTCCCGCTACTCCGCATCTCAACAACACTTAATATATTGTTCAACATTTTGATTCCCTTGATGTTTACAAGATCACTTTAGAACCAAGTTTCATATTATATGTGGCTCTATCGTATTGAACTTTTGGTACCTAAGATGACCCATGCCTGTGACGTAACTGGTGCTCATAAATGAGAGAAAAATGAAAGGAATCCAAGCCTTTGACACTTGGTAAAGTAGAACTTTTTTAATATTTTAAGTGTTTATCAACACATTCTGATCTTTCCTTCCAACTCCAAATTATGTAACCCATTATCAACCTATAAAAAATATTTGTTCCCAAACTTGAAGACTATGCAGGAATTTTAAGATAGTAGCATATAAGAGGTGCTCTAGAGGTAGGCAATGTACTACATTTACTTTACGCACTAGAGTAAAAAACTATAACATTAATTTTAGAAAAAAGAAAAAATCTCCATAGCTCCTCACCCTAACCACCAACGTCAGTTTTTTAATGGCACAAATTCTGCTTCCATGTACTTAATGTGATTGTTTTTTATTTGGTTAAATTTCCACCATTCGCATTTCATCGTTTTAAAGAATGTTGCAATATGTAGGGACTGCTATTTAAATGCATTTAGTGAGTTATAAAGTCTTGGTTCTTGAATGCTAGTTCATGGACTTCTGCCAATTTCTGATGAAATTTTCATTAGTCTAAAAGATAATAACAAAAAGAACACCAGGATGAGCTTTTCACACAAATGTATTGCATTTAAAGGATTGTCCTTTATTCTGAAATTATGCCATTTCTGCTTTCTTAATGTTAAAATTTATGTGCTTTGTAAGATAATGCTTATGAGCACCACTTTCTATGATTTCAGATTTTCTGTGTATGTGCATGTTTTAATTGTACTGATCCTTCAAATCTAGATGTCTGGAAGCCCTTCTGGAGTGGTTTACTACATAGTTTAATCTGTATTTGACAGACAATAGCCTGGAAGTTACTGTCTGAAGCACACAAATTTCAAAAAGCAAGGCATACTCTATTCCACAGCTACTCAGTTCTGACAGGTTTCAATGAAGCTTAGCACAATGCTACAGGGAGTAAGTACCCTGCAAAGATTAAGGCAGTGTTTGTCTTCACTGTAACACAGTGAAGGTGAGTGCCAGGGACGATTAGGCACTTGCTAGAGAAAGGTCTTTAGCTGAAACGTGGCAAGTTAAGAGAGGAGTGGAAGACCCTTTGCAGGAAAGCAGGCAGGAACCAAGACTTGGTGTGAGCGAGTATGAATTCAAGTGTCAGCGAAGGGCCCTTTGATACTGGAGAACAGTGAGCTCCCACCGGGAAGGCAGGCAGGTTGGACAGCTACAAGGGGCACCCGAACGCAAGGTGCAGGGAAAGCTAGCTTGAGGTGCAGCCGTGGGCCAGGGAAGGAAGCCTGATGAAATAGCCACGTGCAAGTTAGTGCCGAAACGATCTGGAGACCTGCTGGAGATTGAGGAAGCGAAAGGAGTCAAATGATCTACTAACCACGCCCACGCAGGGTCGACACCGCCCATGGGGTGGAGCCAGACACGCCCCTCGGGCTCCTGCACCCAATCAAACGCGAGCCGTCTCGGCCCGCCGGACACGCCCCCATGGAAAGTGCACGTTAAGCTCCTCCCGGCGCCAGCCAATGGGCCTGGCTCCCGTTGGCGCCTGCGCAGTCCCCAGGCTCCGCCCCCTCGCTGTTCCTGCCGGGGCCTGCTACGGCCAACATGGCGGCTCCCTGTGTGTCCTGCGGCGGAGCGCTTTCCTCCCGGCTCCTCGTGGGTACGGTTAGCCTCGCCCGGAGGCACGGACTCTGGCAAACTGCTGCGGCCGGTTTGCAGACTGCCCGATCCCAGGTAAGGCGTGGGAGAACTGGACAAGGTGGTCCTTGCGGTGCGAGGATGTGGAGGCGGCCCCGCCACCCCCGGCGTCTCGCGGGTCCCCACGCGGGGACCTTGGGGTCTTAGATGTTTAGTAGAGAGCTGAGTTTAGGACTAGGGAGGTGGGTGGTTTGCAGCAGTCAGTTTTTCTCTTTTTGGGGTGGGGTAAGTCAGAGTTACCTTCGATCCCTCCCTTGACTTTGCTGGAATTGGACCCTTGCGGTGGCCTGGAAGACGGAATGGGCAAGGGACACGGTGGAGGGAATAGTAACTTTTAAAGAGTGGTTTGCATTTGTGCACTTTGATTTCTTAAATTGCTCCACACCCTGTCTCTGGAGAGATGGAGACCAGAATTTGTACACTTAATCCCGAAGGCGGTGGGAGCTGGTTGGCTAATTATGCCTTTTTGACCCCAGGATCTCAGGAGGAGGAACCAGATTTCAGAGGGAAGAAAACCAGTTTGCTTTTGGATGTAATTGCATTTTAGGGGGGCTGGAACGGTGGCTCAGCGGTTTTGGCGCTTGCCTGGCAAGTGGAGGACCCGGGTTCAAACCCCAGCACCACGTACACAACTGAGTGTTGGAGCAACGAAGGCCATGTGAAAAACTAAATAAAGCTGTTTCTCTCTTTGTCTGTCTCTCTCACTGTCCCTCTCTCTTTAAAAAAGAATTGCATTTTAGGTATCTGTTGCATCTCCAACTGGAGATTTCTGCTAGTCTTATACAGGTATGACTGTAAGTAAGAACTGACTTAGAAGTCCCTTGTTTCTGGCTGGAGCCCTGGCTGTGCGCTAGAGCCCTAGCCTGGCATTCAGGAGGACCCAGGGTGGAATCCCCAGCACCACATACATAACTAAGTGTCAGAAAAACAAAAGCCAGATGAAAAGCTAAATAAAATTGTTTCTCTCTCTTTAAAAAAAAAAAAAAAAAGAAGTCCTCTGTTACATAATTGAGGCCTAGGAAATGAATTAGATCACTGGGTGTGTATTGCATGAAGAATAGACAGAGGAACAGGACCCCGAAGGACAAACAAGTCAGGAAGCGTTCCAAGAGATTGAGAATGAATTTCCAAAAAATGTAGAGGAAAATCAGGGTGATGCTTGGAAAACAAAAGAATGTTTCAAGGAGGAAAAGTACCAAATAAGCTTGGACAAGTACCAGTACCAAAATCGCAGAAAAGTCAAATACTTTGCCCCCAAATCCATTCTGAAATAAAGAATACTGTCTTTTTGTACATCCTCTGTATTTTAGCCTAAATAAGTCAGTCCATTCATTTATCCATGAAACTTAAAAAAAAAAGACTTTTTATTTGAAAATGTGCTGGAACTATTTTTCACTCGTGTCTTTGAGTCTGTCTTTCCTGTTTGTACGTAATTACATATAAAAGGGACCCTAGCATACAGAATATTTCTATTTTTTGACTGTGTATGTGGGGGTGGGTAACTTTCTTTCCTCCCCTACACTTCTGAACCTGGTATCTCCTGTGTCTTTCCCCATGTTCTATTTTTTTTTTGCAGTGACTTTTTTTTTTTTTTTATTAAGAGAGAAGGACAGTGAGAGGGAGAGAGAGAGAATCAATTTTTATTGTTTTTCACATGGCTTTCATTGCTCTGACACTTAGTTGTGTACATGGTGCTGGAATTTGAACCCGTGTACTCGCTCGTGCCTGGCAAGCACCGTAACCGCTGAACCACCGCTCCAGCCCCTTTCCCATGTTCTTAAAATCATGTACTAATGTGCATATCGATCACATTCTGCTTTTTTTTGCTTTCCTAACATACATGGTAGAAATTCCTTCAGCTCACTTACGCTTGTTGGTAAAGCTTTTTTTAATTGCTGAAAAATATTTTGCTATAAATGTGTCAAAGTTAACGTAACCATTGATGGACATTTGCTGAACTTTCACTTGCTTCCAATTAACAGCTTTGCAGTAAACATCCTGATCTGATCCTTAAGTACTGATACTTGTATTTCTGTGGTGGAGATTTCCACCTGTGAAATTATGCTGCAAAGGATGCATACATCTTAAATTCTAATAGATGTTTCCATGTAGAGATGCGCGAAAAGGCTATATTTTATTTTTATTATTAGTTCACATTTTATTATTAGTGTATGAGGATGCCTCTTTTGTACCTACATGAAGATTGATTGATTTAGTGGAATAAGGTAGGCAAAGACTGCTTTCTCCTAAGTTTTTGTCTCGCTGACCACTCTTGAAATAAAACTCCCCCCCAATCCCCATAGCAGATGTTTATAGATCCCTTCACCTGAGCCAGGTGCTATGAGGTAAACAATTTATAGTCAAATAATTATCTGATGGTATCAATCCTAGCACATGCAAGGAATGATCCTGTGAAGGCTGAATCTCAGAATTCCTGAATACTACCACAGCTTGTGTTTTACCACATAGGGTGTAGCTCGGATATAACTGAAAAACTTCACTGACCCCTTAAGATCCCTAACGATTGCATATATATACTAATGACATTTGTAAAGCTGTTTTATTTTTTCTGGTACAGAGCTTGTCTCTCTTAAATATTAATGTTTTTTTAATATTCATATTAAGAAACACCAACTCTCATGTTAAATATTAATAGCTATATTAATAAAATTTTAAATTTTTATTCACTTCATGAGTGACCAGGATACTATGCCCCTCTTCCCCCCTTTTTTTCTCCAAATTTGGGTCATAACCTGCTAATTATGAAATCTCAGAGGTCACGAACAATGTGAAAGGAGTAGAGAAAATAGAAAATATAGGTTATTTTTGCATTTTGTATGTGTAGTAGGTAGTGAGATAAACAGTAGATATAACTGGGTCACTGCCAAAAAAATTTAGAAACACTCATACAAGTTCTGTTAAGCTGCAGCTGCTGATTTCTCCATTCTGACCCTCACTAGCAGACTTCGTCTTGCACACTAATCTTGTAGAATGTATGTTTCGTATTAATATATCAGCACAGTTGCAAATACTTGTATGTCCTATGTTTTGGACAAAGAGGGTAATCTTGTGAATGGCCAAAGTTTTCAGATGATATGTTCATGAACATTAGGGATCTACTGAATACGGTGAGATTTAGAGATCAATGCAGAAGAGCACAGAAGTGCAGTGCCTAATTCAGACTAAAGCTGTAGAGGATCGAGTAGAGGATTGAGTGTGCGTCCACGCAGGCAGCATCCCATACACAACTGCAACACAACTGTTGCAGCTATGAGGAATGAAAAAAGGAAAGTATTCTGTAAATAGGTGCTCAGAGTGTGAAGATGCGTAGAGCAGTAGTGGATCTGGCAATAACTAATAATTGGTTATAGCATAGTTTTGGTAAGAGAATGGTGTTCCTGAACCACGCCTTGCAGAATGGCTACCCAGTCGCTGAAACAAGAGTTTTGCAAAAGAGAAAGAGTTGATTCACAGGACAGCCAAGGAAGTGAACTCAGTAGAACACGGTTCAAATCCACCTCCTTCAGGATAGGGTTTAAAGGCATTTGTGGGATGAAGAAGCCTGGTTTGAGGTGTGGGGAAGGCTTTTTGGAGGTGGGGTTTAGTGAAATAATTGGTGGTCTGTGTATGCTTGATCAAGTTCATGGCTCTTCGTAGGACACATGTTCAGAAAATGGCCAACTTAGCGTGTTCCGAGGGCACCTTTGACCCTATGATGTCAAAAGTTCCCCTATTGTACACTTGTCTGGTCCAAGGGAAGGATGAGTGGTTTCAACCCTTTGGAGTTTCCTCCAAGATCTGAAAAACAGCTTAGACAATTGTACCATTGTGAACCTTGTCGGTTGTTGTCTGTAGAAAGCTGATAGGAATGTATTGTGCAGCAGTGTGACCTCTCAGTTGCTGAGGAAAGCAAGTGAAGCTGGAGGATTTATGCAGGTTTCCCTTGGTTTCAGTGGTGACAACGGAATTGGAAAGTTTGGCAGGGGTCAGAGTGTGGTCTGCTTTGCTGGGCTAAGGTACCTGATTTTTTTTTTTTTTAACCTGTGACAAGTGAAAATAGTGCTGGCATTATTATAATAAGCAGCTGACAGTTCTCTGTCGTGACATTCTACAAAAATTACCCATGAATTCTTAAATCTCCCATGACTGAAATAGCAATGCTAGTTTGACTTTCTATATATTTATAGTTTTTATAAATAAGGAAAAGCAGTACTAATTTCTGTTTTGAAAATTATTGCTAGAATATATTAGTAGGATTTTTCTCTTAATTTTTACTTTCCGTGCACTTGTTTAGTGAATTTCCAGTTTCTACCACACCAGTATGCCCTTGTTGATTCAGACTCTCTGCAGAGAAGAATGATCAATGACATTTGATGGCTTAGCTCTTGTATATTTTGATTTCACTGTAAACACTATAAGCACATTTGTGTCTAAAGTGTCTGTTCTTTTATCTGTGAGGGATTCTTGGAGATTATTACAGCCTGTGCTTATCACAGAAGCCCATTGATCTACCGTAAAGGACTTAGTAATTTTTTTTTTTTTTGATAAATGGCTAAATAATGCTTTGAAAAACAGATTTTAAGATTGATTTTCATTTGTATCAGATCCTTTATACAACTCGGTAAATTACTTATGATCCCTCCAATAATTGTCAGAAAAAAAATCTCTATATGTTTAATCCCAGTTTATTTGCAATGGAAAGGAAAATCCCTGGGGTGGGATAAGTTACTCCTTTTGAGATTCCATCTTGTCCTTTTTTTCTTTTTTCAGGGCTGAGGACCCAACTTGGGGCCTTGCCCGTGCTAGGCAAGTGCTCTGCCACTGAGCTAAAGCCCCAACCCCCCCATCTTGTCCTTTTAAGGATAGAATTTAATGTGGTCCTCATTGCTTTAATCATGAAAATACCTTTACACTAAAATTTGTGCTTTTTTTAGGTAGCAATTACAAATTTCTTAGTTTGAAGAGAACTTGATAATTTATCACCTCCATTTCTCTTCTTATAAAACATGTAAACTTTCTTGTACCGTGCTTCATTGTTGTAATTAAGATGATGAAGTAATTGTTTATTACTCCAAACTGCTTGAAAATTTAGCAGCTTAAAACAACAAACATTTGTTTTCCCACAGTTCTGGGGGTCCTGGTCTCCAGGGCTACCTTGCTGACTCTTTCCATCTAGGATCCCTCATACCGCCTCAGTCAGTTGGTTGCTGTGTCTGCAGTCATCTCAGGTCCACACTGGTGGAGAATCCTCTTGTAAGTGCTTTTTCTAGTCATTATCGGGATTTGAATTCCTGCAGTTTGGGCCCCAGTTCTTTGCTGGCTTATTGGCCAGAGTCCTCCTTCAGTTCCTGCCCTGTGGACTTCTCTGTAGGGCAGCTTGCCACATCTGGCTCCATCAGGTTGGTCAAGAGAGGGTGAGCAAGGGGAAGACTTATCTTTTTGTAACCTAAACTCAGAAGTGACATCCATATTGTTCATTGTTTCTGTTCATCTGAATCAAGTTATTGGGTCCCCCTGCCCTTGGCGGAGGAGGAGATTGCAGAAGACTTCAGACACACCAGGCAGTGGAATCACGGGGAGCCATCTGGAAAGCTGTCTCTGGTAGCAGAAGACCCATGGATACTTATTTTGTTGATATCAGTGTCTCATGCATTTGCAGCTTTTTCCTGCGGTCGTTTTGTAAACCTCTTGAGAAGAGAAATATCATCCGCTCTGTATCCCCACTGGGATGCCTAGCACAGTATCTACATGTCCTTAAAGATGTTCACTGTTTCTTAAACATCCAGGCTGGGTGTAGTAGTGAACCTGTATTCCCAGCACTTGAGCTGAGGTGGATCACTGAACCCAGGAAGTTCAAGGCTGGCCTGAGCAATATAATGAGACCCTTTAAAAAAAGATGTGGCTAATTCTTAAGTATGGGCATATGTGTATGCATGTGTGTGTACACAAGTGTGTATATGTGGACACCTGCTACTTTATTTTTGCCAAGTAGGATTAATTGCTTAACAGAAACTTCATTTTTATCATGTGCTATGTTTCCTTATCTTATGGCAAAATTCTCACTTTAACCACTCAGTTCTGCTCTACAGTTATTTGTCTTAAGATGTGGTACAGAGCCTGCCCATGGTAGTTGCTCGAATCTGTAAGTGAACTTACAAAATAGTTCATTTTTTAGAATTTTATTATGAAAAATTTAAAGCATATACAAAAATGTAATGAGCCCCATGTCTCTGTCTGTCAGCTTGAATAATTTCTCCAGTGTTGTTTCCTTCTCTGTCTTCCCCCAGCTCCACCTCCTGGAGGCATTGTAAATCCCAGACATTGTATTATTTTACTTATACTTGAATCTTCATCTCTAACAGATAAAGATTTTTTTAAGACATAACTTCTGTGCCACTACCATATCTTGCAAAATGAGCAGTAATTTTTTATTGTTGTCTATAACCATTCTATATTTAAATTTCCCTTATTTTCTTAATAATAACTTTTATAGTTGGGTTGTTTTAGTCATGATTCAAAGTCCACACATTTTATTTAATTGGTAAATATGTTAATTCTCTTAATTTATAATAATTTGGAATGAATGTAAATGATGATTTTTTTTTTCCAGCAATGTAGTGAAATTCCTAACTAGCACCTATTTGCCTTCATAATAGTACCTGTTTCTTCAGGAAGACTTAGTTCTTTCCTGTTGAATGTAGTCCAGAAGAGCTATAATCTGGGTCATCTAACTCAAGTAGCCACATTAGATATTCCCTCCCTTGAGATCCTGGGCATAGAAACAAGATAGTTGGAATCCCATTTTATCTTTTTTTGTTTGTTTGTTTGTTTGTTTTAAAGAGAGGGACAGTGTGAGAGAGAACCAATTTTTTCATGTGGCCTTCGTTGCTCCGACAGTTGGCTGTGTACGTGGCTGGGGTTCGAACCTGCGTCCTTGCGCATGCCAGGCTTGCCGCCGTAACCGCTGAGCCACTGCTCCAGCCCCTGTTTTATCTTAATAGACACATTCTGACTACGTAGACCCTGCAGCAGATGGTTGGCCTTCCTGCTTTTTAGCTGCCAGAGATTTCGTAGGCCCTGCCTGCTTTCCAGTGTTGCTCTGTGGGCTTTGATAGCTGCTTAAGAAATGTCCCTTTTGCTAAGATAAAATGAGTCTGTTTTCGTTTGCTTTCATCTGGGGGAGCCTAATTTATGCAGTTGTAAACCTGCTCTGAGGTTCCTGTGATTACTATCTTAGGGTTCGTAAAGTGTTTCTAGTCACATTTTCCCTTATCTGACTTCAGGTAGTTGTTTTTTTGTTTTTTTTTTTTTTTGCTTTTTTATTCAAATTATTAGCACATCCTTCTTTGCTCACTTTTATCCAATTAAACAAAAGGAAACTCCTTACTACTGCTGTGATACCGTCAGAGTAGTGCTGATGCTGGCGTCTGGCCACACTTGGGACATCACTGCTGTCAAGATGTGTGCATCTTTGGCAGCCTGCTTTATTGAAATTATAATTGTCTGACCCACTGATTATCTTTAAAAAGAAACAAATCTGGCAGGTTGTATCTGTACAGTTGTATAAACCCAAAAGTCTGATGAAAATTCTCTCATCACAGCTTTTTGGTTGGAAATGGAATTTAGAAAATTATGTTAGGAATTGCTCTTAACAACTGCAAAGCGAAATCTCTTCAGGAATTCCTAGTGTTTTTGGGTACAGATCTTGTTTTTTCACTCTCACTCTCCCCTTACTTCATGAATTGTACCAATGAGAATAATGGACTCCTTTGAATGTAAATATTTTTGAATGAATTCCTTGCTGGAATAATTCAGAACATTTAATAAATATATTTACTAGCCTTATACTGATGCTGTGATAACTTTGGAAATTTAACAAATATTATGAATTTCCAGGATGTTATATTCTTTCTACTTTCATTTTCGTTTCTTTCTTTCTTTTTTTTTTTTTAAATGAGAGAGAAGAAAGAATCAACTTCATGTATTTTTTTAAGGCCTTTGTTTCTCCAACACTTAGTTGTGTGTGTGGTACTGGGGTTTGAACCTGGGTCCTTTCTCTTGCCAGATAAGTGCTCCAATCTCTGAGCCACTGGTCCAGCTCAGGAGGATGTCATAATCTTAAGCAGTGCTTAATTATGCCTTTGAAAAAGATCCTAAAGAGATTTTATGAAAAAGAGCAAATTATGGACATGTTTAAGACCTTGCTAAATGAATGATTAAAATCTTTGTATGTTTACACCTCATTTATATTAAAAATAGAACAGCTGTCATTTTCTGTTACAAGCTCCAGACAACATAGGTAAGTGTAAAATTTTAAGTCAAGTGAAGAAATGAATCTTCAAGTCAGGTTTTTTTTTTTTTTTTTTTTTTTTTTTTTTTGCTTGAGAAGATGGTAAAATTTTATAGGAACCAAAAAAGAAGAAAAGCTGTAGAAGAAACAGACAAAATACAAAGGGATATTTACTCAATAAAATGGAAGAATTATGGTACTTCCTGCACCCCATCCACGGTTTTGCTTTTTCTCTAGTTTTATTAACTGTAGTCCAAATATTTGTCTTACTCTTTCAAGGGAGAGACCTTGTTCATATAGCTTCTATTACAGCATATGGTTTACGATTGGTCTATTTTATTGCTAGTTGTTACTAATATCTTACTGTGCCTGATTTGTAAGTTAAACTTTGTCATAGGTATGTAAATATAGGAAGTAAAGTATATTTAGGGCTCTGCAGTACCCATGATTTCAGGCTTGCGCTGGGGAGTCTTGGCTTGTTCCCTCTGGGAACTATGGGGAACAACTGTATTTTGTCACAACTAGTCTCACTGTCAAAGATACTATTAAAAGACTTTGAGATGTGATAAGACAAGAAGACATGATTAAAAGAAACTCTTGGCTTGAATTTTGAAGATAGTGATAAAAAAAAAAACAAACTAAAGTTCCCAGTGGCTGCTGTAAGCAGAATTGACATTGCAGAAATAGAGAAGGCTTAACTCTACCAAGGGCAAAGGACAAGAAATGAGGGCGAGAGAGCTGGTATCAATGGAGAACACAGAAGGGATCCTTGCTCCACTGGAGAGTAAGTTAGTAAGAATTCAGTGGTGGTGTTTTCTTTCCGAAGTTGATAGAAAAAGTATATTTAAACATTTTACTTAGAGACACACTAGTAAGCTAGAGCAGGCTGTATCCTATTTCAGACTGCTACATCAAAGGACAGATTAAAAACAAAAAGCAAACCCATATAGCAATGGAAAGAAAATAGGAAAAAAGTATGAAAAGTGTAAAGGTAAAATAAGATGGATGGGGGCTGGAGCGGTGGCTTGGCATTTACAGTGCTTGCCTGGCATGCTTGAGTACGTGGTTCAAGCCCCAGCACCATGCACACAAGGGAGTCTTGGAGCAATGAAAGCCACATGAAAAGCTAAATAAAATTGATTCTCTCTCTCTCTCTCTGTCTCTCACTGTCCTTCTCTCTTTAAAAAAAAATATGGATGAATGATAAGACAGAATAACTAGTTAAACCCATGTAAATGGAACATTTTCATCTTTTAAAAACTTAGATTGTGTCAGGCAAAACCTAAAATGTCCTAGAACTTAAATGAAAAGCACAGACAATGATATTTCAGGGAGATGTAAACAGATGGTTGAAAGTTTTGCAGTGTTACGCTCCAGCAGAATGGAATTCAAGGTAGAATTTCATTGGAGAAGAAAACTTTATAGTGCTGAAGGGTACAATCTGCCCTATGATATAACTCTCCGAACTAAATAGTGTACTGAATGTACTACTGAGATGTAGAAAGGAAATCTATAGGGAAGGAAGGTAACCGACAGTATTAGAGATATTGTATGGTTGTAGATTCCTGTTTCTTTGGTATTTTCCTGGCTCACATACAGTATGAATGGATACTTAATTTTTTTTTCTTTTAGCTTTTCTGCCTACACTTTAAACCTCTGTATCTTTGCTCTTTGATTATAAAGTATTCAGTCCAGTAAACCTGTCATTTGCTCGGTAGGCCATCTCATTGCCTGTTTTTCAAAGAAAAAAGAGTGGCCATGCAAGAGAAGTCCCTTTACCTTTCTGATTGCTCTCCCTCACATGTAAATGGTTTTGTTTACGTAATAGAAGAGACACTGCTCATTCTAACACCAGTGCTTGTCTTCCCGATGCTGATGGCATCAGCATCTTGTCTCATTTGGGTTTTAACACACCTGCACCTGTATCTCAGGTCTCTTCTGTGCACACACCCTCAGAGCCATCCGCCTCTTGGGATATGCATCAGACATCTTAAACAACATTCCCAGAATTGAGCTCATCACTTTCCTCCCTGGTCTTGCTGTTCTCTACAGTCCCTTACTCAAATGAGAAGAGCCATGGTCACTGGGAGGCTCAGATTTCCTGAGGTCTGTGGGTGCTGATTGCTGGGAAGTATCGTCAGGATCGTTTGAGTTCTGGGTTCACCTGTTTTATGAGTGGATTGTTTTAGCCTTGGGCAAATCATTTTGTCATTATTTGTAAAACCAGCAGTGTAACCATAGTTTGTCAGTGGACCATTTGGGAGAATGGTATCTACAGAGGTATCTACTGTGTAACTGGGGTTTTTTTGTTTTTGCCCCAGTTGGTGTCTTTGCCATATTCTTGGATCAACAAAGCATTTTCTCTGCACTTGGAATACAAGAAGCAGCAGTCTCTGTTGCTCTTAGAAGAAATGGAATCATAACAAAAACAACAAACCAGGAAAAGCGCTATAGATTAGTAAAATCACAAGGTGATGAAACTCAAGCAGAGAGTTGGTGGCTATGAGGGGATCAGAGATGTAACAACAGGCACCGTCTATAAGAGTAGGCTAACTGTAGTAGCCCCCCTTATCCACAGGGGATGCAGAGTAGACCCCCAGAAGAGGCCCAAAACCACAGAGTGCTGAACTCTGCGCCGTTTTTTCCTATAATATAGATGCCTATGGGAAAGTTTAATTAATAAATTAGGCAAAGTAATTAGCAGTAAATAATAAACCTAGAACATTATAACAGTATACTGTGGGAAAAGTTATATTGATGTTATCTCAAAATATCTTTTTTTTAAGAGAGAGGGACAGTGAGAGAGGCAGAGAAAGAGAGAAACAACTTTATTTAGTTTTTCACATGGCCTTAGTTGCTCCAACACTCAGTTGTGTACGTGGTGCTGGGGTTTGAACCCGGGTCCTCGTGCTTGCCAGGCAAGTGCCGAAACCGCTGAGCCACCGCTCCAGCCCCTCTCAAAATATCTTATACAATTCTGTCTTTCAACTGCTAGAATAACAAATCAAGGAAAGTCAAACCACGGATAAGGGGAATTGCCATGTACACAAGCAAATTATGGGCTTGTTTTTATTCATTGATAATAACACTATTATCTTTACATAGTAATGCAAAAATATAATTCTTGATTAATTACATATTTAAAAGGAGAAATTCCTCTGTTCTCTCCCAAGGAAGAATAAAGTTCTGTGGAATTTGAAATCTCCCTTTCTTACCAATTAAAGGGCAGAAAGATCTTTTTTCACTATATTACTTGAAAGCTTTTAAAAACATGATTTTACCATTGGACA
>PVKS010015399.1:0-46049 GCA_004027875.1 Aplodontia rufa | reverse complement strand
CTCTGGCTTCTCCCCTCCTCTGGCTTCTCCCAATATTGCATCTCCATTCCAGAGCCCGCCACATCTTTCCTGGTGCCTGCCCAGCTCCTTCCTGCCGCAGGGCTGTCCCATGACTGCTCACCTGGGCAGCATCTGATCACCCTCCCATCTCAGCTTAGAGCCGCTCTCGGGGAAGGCCAGCCCGATTCAGGATAAGGCCTGTGACAACAAACACACAGCTCTTGTAACCTGCAGGCCCCTCAGGGCTTCACCCTCATCTGCATTGGGCCTTTGGGTGTGAGACCTTATCCACTGGCATCTACACTGCCATAAAGACCCTGCCTGGCTCCAGCACAGGGTGGGGCAACAGACCAGGGTCTCAGGCACCCTCTCCTGCCCCCAGCCAACTCCTTGTGTGAGAGGTGGCCATGCCCACCTGTGGGGACCTCACTGGCTTGAGGGTAGTATGGTCCAGTGAGGGGTGGGGTCCCAGGAAAGCTGGGGTGTGAGCCTCCTCCTACACGGATGGGGGCCAGGTCTCAGTGTGAAACGGCAGAATGCACCTCAGCTGTGCGGAGGGTCTGCCCGGTGGAGCCTTTGCTTGTCCAGCCATGCTGGAAACCTGTTTGCTGGTGTGTGGAGCGCAGGCCTGAGAGGCCCCCCTCCAGGAGGGCAATCAAGTTTCGCTCCTATCAAGGAGGTGCTGTGGGCAGGAGGCTGAGACACTCAGACCATTGTTGAGGACTCATGAATGGTCTTACTCCTGCAGGCTGGGACGACGCAGTCACCTGTGCAGGCTGCGGGTAATAGAGTTGTCATGTGGGCTGGGGATGAGGGCCTTACCATGAGGGCTGGGGGCAATGGAATTGTCACGTGAGCTGGGGTGGGCTGGGGGTGACAGAGTCATCATGTGGGCTGGGGTGGGCTGGGGGCAATGGAGTCGTCATTTGGCGATAGAGTTACCATGCAGGCTGAGTAGTGGGTGGGGTGATGCCCTCACCATGTGGGCTGAGGATGATGGCCTCGCCATGCAGGCTGGATGGGTGGGGTGGGCAATGGCCTCATCATGTTGCCGGAGTGGACATGCAGTGGCCTCACCATGTGGCCTGGGGATGATGGCCTCATCATGTTGCTGGGGTGGGCTGGGGTGGTAGAGTCACCATGCAGGCTGGGTGGGCGGAGTGATGGCCTCGCCCTGCAGCCTGCACGTCCCTCCTGGGCACTCCAGGCTTGCTCGGCTGGCTGCCAGGTGCCAGGTAGAGGCGTTTACCTAGGGCGGGTAGAGGGAGTCGTTCTGCTCCTGCCTTGAGTCTGCGGGATGTTCCAGAAGGACTCTGCGTGTCTTGTGAACTTGCAGCTGAGTCTGCTCAAGTCACAGAAGGCTGTGAACCTCTGACAAGGACAGGCTGCTGCCCAGGAGGACAGCCTCTGGCATGGCTTTCTCAGCTGGAGCCTCAGGAAGTGGTTGTCAGAAGCATTATGGGAACCTGTAGTTCTTGCAAGCTGAGACCAACCCAGGAAACATCTCCAACGGCCCCAGGGCAGAAATTTCCCTTGCTTCCTGGCCTGGTAACTTTCCAGTTGCAACCTTCCTCTGGGGCAGGAAGGACACCCAACCACTGAGGGCTCAATGAGAAACACTCCTGCCCAACCAAAGCGGAGCCAGCAGCGTGGGGACACCATTGCCCCAGCCTGGCCAGCCATGGGGTGACACCATGTCATGTGGGCTGGAATCTGCCCCCACTGTGTCTCAGATTAGGTGTGGGTCTGGCCACACATGAGCAGCACCCTTGAGGTGGGGACAGTCATACAGGCCCCTGGACAGGTGGAAGAGGGCAGTAAGAAGAGCCTGCCACTCATAGGGACGTCAGCAGAGGCAGAGGCCCTTAGTGGGGGCCTCGAGTGGAGACTGAAGGTCGGGCGATGAGTCTGATGGGCCTCTGCAAGCCTGGGGCTCATGACTGCAGCAGATGAGCCGCCCATGTACTCCTCTGACCGAAGTCCCCACCAAGCTCCAAGGGGAAACCAGGTCTTACACCAGACCCCATTCCTTCTCCCGGGGCCTGAGGCAAGACTGTACCCCCTCCCCTGGGGGCACAGGGGCCCACATGGCTGCCCCGCTGGCATCCGCTAGGCACCCTTGGGGCCAGTGTCCAGTTAGTACTCCCTGCCTGGCAGCCACACCCAGACTCCGGATGCACCCACAGGGGTGAGGCCCCGGGTCTGGGGCTGGCTTGTGACAGCAGCTCAGCCAGGGCAGTGCTGACAGTCAGCGATCAGATCAGCTGAGGCCCAGGAACACCCTACACCCACCCCTCTTCCGAGCAGCTTCCCAGCAAGTCTGCATTTGGAAACATTGTAAATGGAAGCTCTTTATTATTATTCAAATATGTCATTATCAAAAAAGGGAAATGACCATCCAGCCACACTCCTGCCAGTTTCCCCAGGAAGAGATCACGCCAGAACTTGAACTCTAAAAGAACAGAACAGGGCCTCCAGCCTAAGGAGCCGGAAGTGCGTCCTCCAGCTCCCAGGGAGAACTCTGGTGGCTGGCGCACAGGTGCAGGGAGCGAGCCAGGAGTCACAGCCTGAGAGGCTGATGCGACCCCGCAAAAGGCCCGGGCCTGGGACATCAGCCTGCCCCAGGACTCGTCGCCACTGGGAATCACCCAGGTGGAGGTCTTTACTCTCCTCCCCAGAAATGGGGATAAAGAAAAGTCGAATGCAATCCCCACCTGATGGGGACAGCTTCCGAGTAAATGTCCCTCCACTCACAGGGAACTGCCTGGGGGCCGCCACATGCTTAGAAAGCGTCGGCTGAGCACCTCCTGCCCTCCCAGGACTCCACACATTGTGACGCTGACCAGAGGGCAGTGTTGTCCTGGACACTGAGTGACTGCAGGCCAGGGCCACCCTTCCTGGGGCCAACAAGGGTTTCCCACCCCAGTCACAGGAACACCAGTCATCAGGTGCAATGGAGTTGCCAGTGTTGCCACCTTCAGCCTGCAGGTCAACGCCGCTGGACCAAGACAACACTGGACATGCAGAGGCATCCCGGGCAGCCACCTTGCACAGGCTGCAAGGTCAACCCCACAGATGCTGGACATGACTTCCTTGCTAGGCCAGGCCCTGTCAGGGGAAGCCATGCCAGGGAACCGCAGGGGACACCAGTGCCAGTCCTGACCAGGTATGTGCCCAGGCTGCCAGGGCATCTGGCTAAGTTGCTGGACTGTGAGGCAGGAACTCAGAATTGGTGAGAAAGACGGGTATGAGACATGGGAGCAGCTTCAGGCTCCTGACACTTCACCTGCCAACCTGGCAGGACTCCACTGCCCCAGGAGCCCCTTAAGCTGGCTAAAGCTTTGTGCAACAGAGCAGGAGAGAACGTGTGGGTCAGTGCGAAGAGGCGGGTGCTGGGTGGTGCTGGGGAGCCCGGGCAGCACCTCGCCTCAGCCTTCCCTGTCTGCCCTCCACTGCCCTCCCCTCCTGGAACCTCAGGGCTGGCAGAAGAGGAGTGGGCTCCCATCCCTGCATCCTTCACAGTTCTGTGGGTGTGTCTTATTTGGTGGAGTTCTGTCGGAGTTCAACCCAGAGGCTTTATAAGTGGGGAAACCGAGGTTCTGAGGAGGGTCATGGCTTGCCCGGGGCTTGTGGAACCTTAGGGATTGAGCAAGGACAGACTCTTGGGGCTCTGACTTTGCAGCCATCCTCCCCGGCAGCTGTTGGCCTTATCCACCCGCCGGCTCCCAGGCCCCAGCTGGCTCTTCCCCACCACAGCCCTGGTACCTGGGGTGCACAGTTGAGTCTGGCCACACCCAGGGCTCCTCCCAGGCAGCATTTGGGGTTGGCAGACCCAGGTGCTTCCTGCTGATTCTGGGCTGCCAGGCAGAAACCCCAGAGAGGCCAAAAGACTCCACTCAGGCTTTGAGGATGTTGCTGGCCACCCCTGCACACACTGGCCTCTCTCTGGCCACTCTCTCCTTCTTTGATGGTTCCCTCCTATTCTCCTGTCCTCCTGCAGCCCCACATAAAGGCCCCAGCCCTGTTTAGATAAATGCCATCTGAGGCCACATGTCTTTTCTCAGCTCCAACCCTGAATCTCCCCAAAGCTGCTGACCCACCCCACACACCTCTGGTGTCTTCAGGTCCCTGATTGCTTCCATACCTGATCCGGAAGCTCTCTGATCACTTTGTTCCCCACCACTTCTGGGCCAAGAGTGAGTCCTGAGCCCTATTCCCAGTCCTGGCCCCTATTCTCGAGTCTGCCAACTTCTCCCCTCCTGCCCCATCACCTCTTCCCACATGTCCCTGCAGTGATTCTGGTCTTCTTCTCTCACCACACCCTCCCCATACAGCAAAAACACACAAGGAGTCATGCCACAATGCAGTTAAACCCTCTCGGTGACTCTCCATCATTATATAGGAAAAGTTCAAGCTCTTCACTGTGTGCTGGGAGAAGGGCTGGAATGATCAAGACCGTAATCATTGTCACTGACATCATCACATGGTCATGACTGTGATTACGAACACCGTGACCACCACCATCATCACCATCACCATCATCACCACAACTATCACAACCATCACCACCACCATAACTGATACGGTCACCATCACAACCACCACCACCACTAACATCATCACCATCACCACCATCACCACCACCATCACCTCCACCACCACCCCCTCACCATCACCACCTCCATCCACCATCACCACCATTGCCATCACAACCATCACCATCACCATCACTACCACCACCATCACCATCATCACCACCACCATCATGACATCATCACCCCATTACCATCATCATTGTCTTCTAAGCTCTGTTTAAGCAAACCTTGGTATTTAATCTCAGGAACCCCAGAAGCAGGACACCCCTGGGCTCTCTTGCATCCATCAAGGAACACAGTCTGGACAGAAAGTAGTTAACACCTCTCAGGCCTCTAATGAGGGCTTTGAGGAAAATATTGATGGACACTCTTGGGTTTTTCCATTTTCCTGATCTGAAGCAACCAGCCGTGAGTCATTGGTCACCAGGAGCTGGGTTAACCAGCCCCAGTAGTGCCCCCGCCTTGCTCAGCCAGGTATGAAACCTGCCATCTGGAACCTTGCCTGGTGCATGCCCACGCCAGCTTCTCAACCTCCAGGGCCAAGACCCAGGCACAAGTGACCTCTTGGCCCCCAGCAACATCCTGGCAGCCAGAGAGCAGGAGCTAGCCCCAGCCTTACCTGGCCCCCTCTGCTGGCCTCCAGGCCTCTCACCTGCTGCTCCCTGACCCTTGAGCACACGCTGGCCACCAGCCACTTGATCCCCATTCTCTGCAGCTGCCCTGCTCAGGAGCCTCGGTCAGCCCCCCTTCACCTGTGCCCCTTTCCCCGGTGCATTTTGCCATGTGCCTCATCGTTTCGGGACGCTGGCTTGTTTCTGCACTTGCTTCTCTGTGGGTCCATCTCCCTGAACTCCACGGGAGACTCACCTTCCCACAGCTGGGACCCGCCTGCTGCAGGGTCCATGAGCATTCAGAATGGACCATTGCAATGGTGTCTTCCTGACTCTGGCCCTGGCTGTGGCAACCCCTTCCGCTGTGTCATCTCATTTGATTCTCCCAATGGCCCTCTGAGGTCAATGTTCTTCTTGACTTCATTCTAAAGTTGAAAATCCTATGGCTCAGAGAAACTGAGACACTTACCCAGTGCCATAGCAGGTGTCTCTCAAGGACAATGATCTGACCCGGGCCTGCTAATCCAGAGCCTGTGCTCTTAGCAGCTGTGGGCACTGCTCTGCTTGCGACAATCACCAGCCTTGCTCCTATTGCGAGCATTTTGAAATCAGTCTAAAAGTAAGGTATGATTCTGACAGTAAATAAGGGGCTTTCTGCACTGGAGTCGCACCGTACCTGTTCTTTATGACTGGCCTGTTTCCCTTATTGTAATGTCCCTAAGGCTCATCCATGCTGAAGTATGTGTCAGAGCTTCCTTTCCCAGTCGGGCAATGCTCATCGAGTGGCTGGGTCAGCGTGTGTCCGCCATCCGTGCGGAGGGGCTTGATGCTTCTGCCTCCTGTCCGTTGTGGCTGCTTTTGTCAGAACACAGATGCACCACGCCTCTCCGTGGCCCTGCTTCAGTGCTTCTACAGACATCCCCAGGTGTGGAATTGCCAGATGGCAGAGTGGGTCTCGTTTTAGTTTCCAAGGAAATGCACGCGGTCTCCTGCGGCAGCCTTACCAGGTTACCCACAACGGCACGTGCAGGCGCCCTTCTAGGGAGACCCCAGAAACCCCCCGGAACAGACACATGAGACTGATTCAGCACACAGAAGGAACCAATCGGCTGAGCACAGCATGGCCTGCAGATTCTGCCACGTGGGAGGGACACACCTGCACGCCACAGGGGCCCAGGGACAGCTCCACCCAGGGTCCATGGATAAAATCTGCAAACCATACATCTGATAACTCGGTGTTAATGATAAGGGACCGTCACCACCCACTGACCATGAGAAGTGGGCAAAGGCCCTCAAAGGACGTTTCTCAGACGAAAACACACCCAAGGCCACCAGGTAGATGAAGAAAGGATAACACTGGCAGTCACCAAGGGAATGCAAATCAAACCCAGAATGAGCTGGCGCCTCGCACCTGGTAGGCTGGCAACTCTCAAAAACACAAAGAAAACAACGTTGGCAAGGATGTGGGGAAAAGGGAGCAGCCATGGGTTGGTGGAATGTAAATTAGCACAGTCATCATGGAAAACACTGGGGAGGCTCCTCGGGAGACCAGAAATAGAGCCGCCGTGGCGGCGTCCAGCTCTCCTGCCCCTGGGTGGGCACTCCAAGGCACCCCCACCCATCACAGCAGGAACCACTTGTGTCCACGGGAAATGGAGGTGTAGGGGTAAACCAGGTGTGGTCCACACACCATGGAGTCCTGCTCAGCCTGGAAAAGCAAGAATCCTGTCAATCTCAGAGATGCAGGTGGACCCGGGGTCACCACGTAGGTGCAGTGAGCCGGAGCAGAAAGACTGCCTGATTGCGCTTGGATGAGGACTCTAAAGAAGCCAGGCTCCCACAACAATAGAGCAGCAGCTACCAGGGGCTGCAGGGGTCAGGGGAAGGTCCAGGGTGTAGCTCAGCTGTGGATGAGGAAGTTCTGGAATCTACCATGCGTCAGCAAGGCTGCGCCAACGCCAGGGCATCCTATGCTAGGAATTCACTGAAAGGCAGTTTCAAGCCTTCTTATCACACTGACTTCATCCTGGACCCACGTGCGTATGTCAAAACAGCCCTTGGTACCCTGCACACACATTTCATTTTCATTTGTGAACTTTAAGAATTAATTAATTTTTTTAAAAGAGTGCCCAGAAGGGCAGGGAGGAGGGGAAATTTTTCCCAGATTCAGGCTTAAGAAATGCTGAGAGGGGCCCTCACCAGCACAGAGGCTCCCAGCCTCCTGGCCTCCCTCTCATACCACCCCAGCAGGGAGGACAGTCCTGAGTGCAGGAACAGACAACTCCTGGAGATTCATGGGGTCCCAGGCAAGGGATGATCCTGAGGAATGGCCTGGGATCAGCCCAGGGAGAGAGGGGAAGCTGTGGGGCTGGGTCCTCCGAAGAGGCTGAGACCCCTGAAACCAAGAACCAGGGCCTGTCACATGGGGACCAGCTCAGAAGGGAAGGTGACTGGGTACACCAGGACCAGTACAGGACACCTGGGGCTGGCACTCAAACCCAGAGGGGCCCCTTGAGTTCACAGTGGATCACTCTGTCCTCTCTCCAAATTTATCCTCTGGTTCTCTGGTGGAGATCTGCTCCCATCCCAAAGCTGCCAGGACTTCCCAGTGTCCCTGGTCCTTCCAGTCACAGCTGAGGGATGGGTGGGGTTTCAAGTTAGGGAGGGAGGGTCATCCTCCTAAGGATGTAAAGCTGGGGGGTGGCTAGGCTGGTGCCCAGGGACAACAGGGCAGGGTGGGCTGGGGGTGGAGAGGGAAGGAGAGTCAGGCAGGCAGGGAGGGGCCCTGGGGGCTGGCAGTTTGCAAAGTCGCCCCCCTCGCCGCTGATGGACCTCCATCCCCAGAGATCCTGGCTGTGGGCAGCCCTGGCTAGGACAGAGGCACTCTGTGAGGCGTCATGGTGATAATAGCTGGGTGCCACGGGTCACCTGGCAGAAGAACACCCCTAAGAGACAGTTTCTCTGCCAGGGGCTCTTTGAAGACAGGATGGTACCAGGCCTGTGGACTAAGTGAGAAAGTGGGCATCCCATCCCCGGGCCCCCCCCAGGCACCCTTGCCACCTACTGCTCGAGCTGGCACCTGGATGCAGGGAGTCAGTGACAACTCCCCTCAAGTGAGGGTGTTCCCCAAGCAGGCTGTTCTCCCTAACGGCCCCCACCCTTGCCCAGGGCCCAGCTCCTTCCAGCTGCTGCCAGTTCCCAAGATGACACCCAGCACTGCAGCCTGTGCTCACCCAGCTCGGGAGACAGCCATGAGGACCTGGAGTGTGGAAGGCACAGACTACTGGAAAGGTGGAGACAGGAGCCTCACCGAGCCCACCAGGTGGCCACCCTAGAGTGCTTGCCTTTAAAGATTCCTTTAATGCTGTTACAGTGTTGCTTTAGCAATAAATAAAATTCCAAGGAAAAAGAAAGGAGGCCCAGAGGAAGGGAGAGAGGGGAGAAAGGGAGGGTAAAGGAGGGAGAGAGGGAGGGGGAGGAAGGGAGAATGGGGAGAGAGGGAGGGGGAGTAAGAGGGAGGGAAGGGGAGAAGGAAGGAGGGAGAGAGGGACAGAAGGGAGGGGAAGAAGGAGAGGAGAGAAGGAGGGAAGGAGAGAGGGAGGGGAGAGAAGGGAAGATGGAGAGAATGAGGGGGAGAAGGAGGGAGGGAAGGGGATGGGGGAGAGACTGAGTGGGGCTGGGCCCAAGACAGATGCCAGGAGGAGTTCAGGTCTCCCTGGGAGACATGATGGGCACAGGGAGTGGGTGAGCTGGGGCGGGACATGAGCGGTATAGGCTTAATCATTTATTAAGTGCCACAGGTACGAAGGTCCGCTTCAGGGCTAGGGACAAAGTCAGGAACCGCCCTGTGGAGCTGATATCCCTCAGGCGGGCCACAGAAATACACACCAGTCCTCACGAGGGACAGACAGGTGGACAGGGCAGGCTGCTCCAGAGCCATGACAGGCCTGGCCTAGGGGGCAAAATTACCCATGGAGAACCTTGTGTGGCCCCGAGGGTTTCAGGGCATTAGGGCAGGGTGCTGGGTGCCCTGAGGCTGGAGTGACCCACAGAGGGGAGAGGCATCAGTGCAGCCCTCATGCAAGGACAGCAGGCAGCCACCTGACATGGCCACTATGCTGCATGGCAGTGCCTCTGCTTCCTTCTGCTCACTGTAGCCTGGGGCAGCTTGAGGCCAGGCCAGGAGATCTGCTGGGCCTCACAGGCAGGTGGAGAATATCTCAGAAGGGGAGCTCTTGGGAGCACATGCAGCCTGGGTGCTGGAGGGAAGCAGAGGGAAAGGCCGTTGGCCCTTGGGGGAGCCAGCCAGGTCCCCGGAGAAAGCCCTGGGCCAGGGCCTAGGCACATGGAGGACACCTGCCAGTCTCCAAAGGTGGACCTTGAGGAAGCCTGGCTTCAGACATGGCTTTGGGGCTGGTCAGGACACAGATGGCCACAGAAGCCTGGGTGTGGGATGGTCACCCACCAGGTGCATTGAGAAAGAAGAGGGGAGGAGGCAGCCCTAGAGGAGCACAGCAGCTCCTGCCCTAGGGGCTGCCAGAGCAGAAGCCAGAGCAGAATCAGCTTGGAGGGCAAAGGCGAGGACTCCCAGGAGAAGCTGCTCTCCCCTAGAATGGGGCAGGGGACAAAGGGAAGGTGGTCTTCAGACACTGGCCCTGCTGAGTGCCCAGAGGAGGTCCCGCCATGGCCACGCCACCCCAGATGCCCCTGGGCCCTGGCAAAGCCATGAGCCACCCCACTTCCTGTGGATGGAACAAACCTTCTGGGGTGAGGAAATTAAGCTGGCTCTCCAAATCCCTCTGGATCTTCAAATCCCTTGTGGAACATCCAGGCCTCTCAGAGCCAGAAAATCACTTTCCTGCCCTGGGATGGAAAATGAAAGCTTTGCATCTTCTGAATGGGAAGGGACCCAGACTGCCAGAGGGTACCAATGTCACCTACCTATCACAGACCGTCTGAGACTGCCTTGTCGCTAAAGAGGCTCGCTGGATGCCATCCATACCTGAATCACCCACCTGGGCTCACCAGCCCACCCGGCAGCACCTTCCAGGTCAGATTAAACTGGCACAAGCCGGACACAGTCCTGAGGCCCTCCAGGGTCCCTGCACCCTGTGGACAGCCCACGCTTCTCAGGAAGGCTCTTGGGGAACAGCAGGCTCTCTTGCTTGAACCCCCTATAATTTCCCTGCAGCCCATCCAGAGCTGGCCTCACCCAGTCAGCTCTGCACAGCCAGGGACCTTCTAAAGGGCAGGGCTAGTCAAGCCAGTCTTCTAGGACAGAGGGCTGGGGCAGGAGAGGGAAAGTGCCCCCACCCTCTGGCCAAGTCCCTAGACCTTAGCTCCTGCAGGACTTGTTTTGAGAGGTGGCAGCCTAGCAGAGAAGGCATTGAGTGCTGGCCTTGGAGGAGGGGACCATCAAAGAAGCAGAAGAGAGACCCACAGGACTGAGTGATCGTGGACGAGTTGAGGGCTTGCAGCTAATGCTTCTCACAGGAAACACCCTCGGTGCGGCAGGGCCCTGCCAGTCATGGGACAATCACAGGTGGTGGGCTAGAAGAGCCAGTCAAGGCTTGGCAGAGCCTGCCCTACAACTGCCAGGCAACTCGTGGTCTGCTGGGAGCCACCCAATCCTGTACCTGAAGTGAGGCCCTTCTGGGACATGTGGGCCCATCCAATGGGTCCTCGGCCCCCGCCTGGGCCAAAGGTGGGAGCTGGGCAGGCCAGGGCAGTTCCCAATGCCCGCAAGCTGGCATGGGCATTGCCCCTGTATAAAAGTCAGGCAAACAGACCACTCAAGTGTCACCAACAAAATTTAAATGCCCTGGGAGGGAACCAGCTTGGGGCCCTGGCAGCCCTCTGCATGTCCAAGGCTCCATAGGCCACAGGAGCCAGTCACAGAGCCACCACAGGGAGTGGCATTTGCCCCTGCCCTGGAACTCAGGGAAGTCCAGACTCCAGCTTCTTCCGCCCTGAACCTAATCTCCTGCTGTGGCACTGAGGAGTTAGCTGTGGCTTCTGAAGTGAGGTGGTGACTGCCTGCCCTGAGCATGGGACCCATGGCCTCTGGTGTCTGGGCCAAAGCACCTGTGGTGCCATGAAGAGGGCAGCCTGGGCTGGCAGGCTGGCTGCCACCATGCTCACATGGCATCCTCTGCACATCTACAGCAGGGTGAGTCCCCTCGGCACCAGCGCATTGGAGGACAGGGGACCCAGTGCTCTGGAATCTGACTCCCTGGTGGAGGATTCTCTGAAAATGACAAAGATCCAATCAACACTCCATGTCCCAGGGTCATCTTGCTCCAGGAGACAGGAGAGCACAGTGGGTGGTTCCTTGCCAGCTGTGATGGTCAAGTTGCCCAGATGCCCCACAGCACTGGCACAGAGTTGGCCAGGGCCCCCGGTCTCAGTTCACACCACAGGTTCAGCCCAGAATTGTGGAAAATGTGGGGAGGACAACAGGGCACTCAGAGGGCTCGCATGTGCCCAGCTCAATGCCCAGCCCTGTGGGAAGCACGGGAGAGGGCAGCCCAGGGAAGCTACTGGAGCAGAGGAGGCATGGTCAGCGAGCACTCTCCATCCACACCCTGCCAGGGGGCTCCCCCCAGACAAGATCACAATGGTGAAGACATAAAATGTTTTTCCATCCATGGAATCATGCTGCTGAAGACCCTCACATGACCTCCCCTTGCCCAGTAGACTGAATTCCTTGGAGAAGCATGGGTAACTCTGGGCTGCATTGGACAGGGGTTTGGTAGATGAAGTGTGCCCACACACCTACCCTGCCTGAGGATGCACCTGGAGCAATAGGGAGAGCGCCAGATGATTCAACTAGTGCATACGCAGCATGCACCAAAACCCTCTCCAGGCCAGCCCTACAGCCAAGCTGGCCATGGAGCCTGTGCATGTCCAAGACCAGGAGTGCTACCAACTTCTGTAGGTGTCAGTTTTGGTTGCCAGTCTGGGGCACCAAGGACCCAAGGCCACCCTGGCTCACTCTCTCTCTTCACTTTACTTCTGGTCCTGAGATAAGTCTTCGTGGAGGTGATAGTGTCCTTGAGCCAGCAGAATCCTGTGCAGAAAGGACACGTGTGCATGCAGGTGTTTACATCTGCTCTTCCGAGGCACCTCCAAAGATAGTATCGGAGAACAGTAAGCTGTCATGAAAGGTAAAGTCCTGTTCTGAGATGCCCAGAGATGCCCAGCACGCACAGCATACCCCGTGAGGCCACTGGGAGCCAGTGGGATCTGGGCTCTTTCCTTTTAATTATTTCCTCTCCAAAAGAACCCCGCCAGGATAGAACTTATTGAGTTCAGAATGTTCCAGGGCACATGATCAGCCCGACCTTGCTCCAAGTCACTCCGGTGTTCTGTAGCTGACCTCTTGTAGGCCTCCCCCCTGTCCCTCCCAATTCCTCCCCCTCAAGACAGAGGGTGGAGAAGCCCCTTGAAAGGAGGCCACCACTGCACCCTTGGTACCCTGAGGCATGTGGGCTAGGCAGACTGCACAGGCACTCCCGCGGCCCCACAAAGTGCCTGGGTGCCAGGGTGCCAGGGTTAGCCTTTGAGAACAGGCCGGGGTCTGTGTTTTGCATTAATAGAACTGAAACATTTGCCCAGGACTTACATTTCAGGTGGTGCAAGGAATCTTGGGAAATCCCTTGGTGGGGTCTGAGGCCAGCCTGGGGCTCAGAGTCCTCAGCAGGCAGCAGTATTTGGTGAGAATTTAATACCATTTTGTTTTCTTTTATCTATTTTTATGGTGACCTCTCTACAACAATTGACACTGAATTGCCTTCTTTAAAATAAGCCTTCCCTTTTAATAAAATATGTGAGTGGTTACAGAAAAAATATTGTCCAAACAACAGTTTCAGGTGATACAGTCCAAAAATCAGCTTTGGAAACACTTGGTCCAACCCTGCCTCTGACATGGGCACCCTTCCTCAGCATCACAATCTCTGGAGGCACTCGCTGCCCAGATGCCTCCAGCAACAGAGAGCTCGCCACCTCTCAAAGGCACCTGGGGCCTGCTGTTTAGCTACACAGGGAGCCAGCTCCACAGAGAGCGATTCCTTGTAGCTGGGGAGATGTTGGCAGGGTGCACAGTCCTCTCCTTGTGCACCCCCACCTCTCTTCCAGGTGGCAGACCAGGCTCCCTGCTGAGCCTCATCCTTTACCAGGGCCTTCTCTGTCCAGAACAATGACTGGTGGGTTTCTTCTCTTGCAAGACAGTGTCTGGAGTACCTGGGGACCTCACCTCAGCTTCCAAGAGTGCAGGCTGGCACGCTGACAGGCTAGAGCCCTGTGGACATCTCCAGGGGCTCACAGGATGCGAGTGGGCACTTGCCACACCAGCTGGGGGAAGGAACACCTTTTCTTAAAAGACTAAATGGGGCAGGGTGTGGTGGCCACATATGTGATCCCAGCGGCTTAGGAGGCTGAGGCAGGAGGATAGCAAGTTCAAAGCTAGCCTCAGCAATTTAGCAAGGCTCTAAGCAACTTAGTAAGGCCCTGTTTCAAAATTTAAAAAGAAATAGAAAGGGCTGGGGATGTGGCTCAGTGGCTAAGCAACCCTGGATTCAATCCCCAGTACAAAACACAAAAACAAAAACAAAACAGAAACCCTGAAGGGGCCGTGCAGACCTTCCTGTCAGTGCCAGCACCTGCTTCTCTTCTCTGCACAGCGACCTCCGCAACCCTCAGAAAGAGGCCAGGCTCTGCCTTACCCCCTGCTCTGGCTCTAGTCCAGGACCCTGGTCTGGTCATTTCCCCACAAGGCTTATTCAGGATCCACACAGCGTTGACTTTTCTCTTTCTCTCTTTGCAGTGCTAGGGATCAAATCCAGGGCCTCCCACATGCTGAGGCAGCGCTTTGCTGCTGAGCCTCTCTCCAGCCCAGGATTGAAGTTTGTAATCTTCTTTCTAAACGAATTTACTGAAACCAAAAAGGAGAAATTTGGAGTGCTGTTTCCATCAGTTGCTGACACCTGGCAGCTTAAGAGCCTCTTTCTTTCTTTTTTTCTAAGAGAGAGAGAAAATCAACTTTATTTAGTTTTTCATGTGATTTACACTGCTCCGACACTTCACTGTGTATGTAGTGTTGGGGTTCGAACCGCATCCTCACGCATGCCAGGCGAGCACCGAGCACCGCACCTGCTGAGCCACCGCTCCAGCCAAGAGCCTGCTCTTACCGCAATTGCGTCCCGTTTTATTCGAGCAGTTTCAACAGCATGATGGAACTCACAGAGGAGGAAATTGAGGCCTGAGAGGTCCTGCAGCGTGGGGACAGCGGTAGGAATCTAACAGCGCACGTCACGGGAAGGCATCTGGTACCCTCTGCTTCCACGTCAGCGCTGCCTTTCATGGAAAAATGCTGCGGGCAGGGGCCGCGGCCTCCCCAACAGGGTGCGCTCTGGCGCGTCCCACTGCTGTCTTGCGCGGCTCACAGGCGGGACCTGCAAGCACGCGGCGACCTTCGCCGGGCGCCCAGCCCGCGCTGGCTCCACTCGGCCCGACGCAGCGGCGCTTTTCTGGAAAGGCGGGGCGGGAAACCTAGGCTTCGCTCCATTGCCCCACGCGCTCCGCCACCCTGTCCCACCGCCTCTGGCGGGAATCGCGATCCGGTCCCGAGCCCGCCCCGCGGGTCCCGCCCCTGCTAGTCCCGCCACGCCCCCGCCACGCCCCCGCCGCAGCGCGCTTCGGCAGCTGTCAGCTCAGGGCCCAGCCCAGTCCGGACCGCGCTGCCATTGGCCGCGGCGGGGAGGCCCGGCGGCCTCCGCGGCGGGGGCGGCCCCGAGCGATGAATGAATCGGGAGTGGGCAGCTCGCGGCACCCAGAACGCAGAGCGCAGCGCAGCGGCCGGTCCCGCCGGACGGTGAGTGAGTGCGCGGGGGGCGGACACCGCGGGGACGAGCGGCCGGATGCGCAACCTGCTGACGTCAGGAGCACCGCAGGTGCCGGCGGAGACCGGGCGGGAACCTGCGGGAACGAGGCAACGCCGGGCCCGGGTGGTGCGGGATGCAGGCTGGCGACAGGCCTGGGCACTGGCGGTGCGCGCCGATCCCTTCCTCCGCTGTCGGCAGAGCCCAGGGGCACCGGATGCGAAATTCGCCCTTCTCCCCGCCAGCTTCCCGTGCCAGAAGCCCCAGTCTCCAGAAGGCGGAGGAGGGGCTAGGGGTCCCAGCGGCCGCGATGCGTAAGGAAAGGTGGTGGTGGCTGGGTCTTAGGACTGAACCGAGAGCTGCCGGAGCTGGTGGCTTGGGCAAGTGGCCGCGAGCCCACGCAGGTGCAGACCCCTCGGGTCAGGCCGGGGACAAATGCGACTTCTCGGGGCTTCGGGGTAGCAGCGGGTCACCCACCTGCGGCGGATGTGTAGGAGGAAATCATCAGGCACAGAAGTTTCTCGCGGGGCTTTGTCTGGGAGGGGAGCAGGGGTGGGGCGATCCTCATGGCCGGCATCCTCGCGCAGCTCTTGCTTCCCTGACCCCGGAGGATACAAACTGGGGTGCCAGCCGCCCACGGTGCCGGGTGTGCGAACTTGGCTGGGGACCAGGAAACCGAGACTGGCCCCGGGATTTCCACCTCCGCGGAAGAGGCCAGTCCCAGCGTCACCACGTCTGCTCAGAGCCACGCGGAGAGCCCTGCCCAGTCGGGTCTGAGGAGGGGAGTCCCTCCTACCCACGGCACTGGGGACAGTGTGGCGTGGGCGACCTCTCTCCAACATGGCCAAGGGGCAGATTTCCCGCTGGAGAGGTTGGAACCCCAGTAGTTTTCCACAGCTTAGACCTGCCTTCTCTCCCTAATCCTGGGTAGTGATGCTTAGAACTTAGCACGGCTCTGCCTAAGCAGAAACTGGCTCTGCCCAGCCTGTGAGGCTTCTGGTCTGCACTGAGGGCAAACGGATTTCCGAGGACAGAGCACCTGGGCCTCCCAGGCTCCACTTAAGGATCTTGGTCATAATGACTCACAGCAGGAGCTGTTTACTGAGCACGTGGCGAGTGCTGCTGTAGGAGTGCACAGGGCACTGTCTGGGTAGCCTCCCAAGAGCCCCAGGAGGCTGATATCACACTTCCACTGCTTGAGGGGCCCACACAGGCAGAGCGGGAGTGGTGGAGAGGTCTGTGCCCAGCTTGCCTGCCTCCACATTTACACTCTTAACTGACCATGCCTCAGGGTGGAGGGGATGCCCACCCCAGAGCAATACCCAGAACAGGCTCAAAGTTAAGGGGACGGAGTGTTTGGTTGGGGCAGCAACTACAGGAGGAAGAGTGTCTCTCAGGGAGGGAGGCCACACCATCAACTGTCCAGGTGCTACAGAGGGGCCAGGGCAGGGGCCTCTTGATTGCTATCTGGGAGTCAGCTCAACCCAGCTGCCCTGTGGCAGGAACTGTTCTGCTTTCCTTCTGGGCCTGGAAAATCCTTCCTGGCTGTATCCCTCCCAGTAGCTGTAACCTAATTGTGCCCCACTGGGCGTGGCCCTGAAGCAGGTGCTGGGCAAGTCCCAACCAGATCCCTGGCCACCACTGCAGAAGGTAGTGTGGGGAGAGGACCAGCAGCTGGACAGTGGACACCCAGTGACTGAGCGCTCAGGCTCTGGCTTGACAAACCCCCAGGGGAAGATGGGCTACAGGAGTCTCACTTCCAGACACAAAGGTTCTCTCATTTCACTGTGAAATCAAAGTTGACTTGTGGAGCTTAGTATTGTACCTGCAATGTCTTGGATCTGGAAGTCTCCGCAAGTATTACTACATTTCCTGGGGTGCTACAACTGAGTCCATAATTTTATAGCTTCGTGGACTTGAGCAGGAATGAGTGGTCCTTGAGCTCTCCCTGGCAGGTTGATGGAAGGTGGTAGGAGATGAGCCGCAGAAAGGGCAGTGTGGGCCTCATACTGGTGTGCAGGGGGCAGGGAGCAGGGCTGCTCCTCCACAGCTGCATTTGGGGGAGTGTGGACGAGGGCCACAATAACACTGCCCCTGAGCCACCTCATACAGCAGTTCTTGACACTCTGCTGCTGCTCTGTTCTGGGACCCTGGTAGCTGGTCTGGCCTCAGTGTGGTCTTGATGAGGAAAGAGCTGACAGGAGGGACAAAACCCTTGTTCTCGACCACAGCTAAAATGGGGAGGCACCAGCAGACCACCTGTCAGAGAGCAGAGGACATGGGCCTGCTGGACCCTGCTCGCATGCTCCCTTGGGATTGTGGTAGAGGGAGCAGACTGCCAAGGCAGGGAGCCTGGTCTGGGTAGCCCCTTCCCCTCTGTGCCCCTGCTCATCCTGCAGCCACTGCCTGCAGGCGCTGATGCCTCTGGCTTTCCTGGATGCCCCTTGCTTCCCCAGGCAGCCACAGCACAGCCTCCTTCCCTCCAGCGTCACACAGAGCTAACATCTTGGATTACATTTCTGGGGATGGTGGGTGCTTTTCAAAACACATGCCTGGTTCTGCCAGGGCTTTGGTTCTCAGTGCCAGAGACCCCAGACTTCCAATGTGTCCCCTCCACCCCACACCAGCCTCAGCTCCTCCTGAGCACCCCTCTCCCCACCCAGCCTGGCCTTTTCCCAGTGAATTTTTATCTGGAAAATTTTGGAGTATCCAACGTATTGCCCTTGGACTTGTGCCATAGAGTGCACTTGGATCAGCGAGCCCGAGTGGCACGCCCTCCCCCTACTTCCTGCTTGAGGACACTGGATTTGCCTTGGTGTCCATCCCTCAGGAGACACTGTGGGCATGCTATCTGGACTCATGGACTTAAGAAGACACCTGGAAGCAGAGTGACCTAGCTGTGCCAGGCAGTTTCCTCATTTGCATGAAGCCTGGTCCTGCAGAACCCAGGAGAGCTGTGAAAGCCGTGGGTCTGTAAAGGGCATTCCCACCTGCAGGAAAACCCTTTGGACCAGCACTTGCACTTTCACTCATCAGTGGCCAGTGATGCATTAGGAGCCAGGTGAGGGCAGTGAAGCCACTGGGCTCCCTAACCATCCAGGAAGCTGGGAGACACATGTGCAGAGCTCCAGGACTGGGGACCAATGCTGATTCCAGTTCTGCGGGTCTGTTTCTCATAAGCCCCGTGGTTCCCAGACCCATGTGTAGAGCGGCTGGGCCCTTCCCCGCATGACAACATGCTATGTGGGGGTAAACCAAGGCTCAGAGAGGCCGGTGACCTACCGTAGGCGGGAGCACCACATGGTGTGCAGACCACCTCTGCCCATCTGTGCTTCTCAGGTCTGTCTTGAATGTCAGGGGAGGGCTTCCAGGTCCATGGCTAGAGCAACACACTGCCTCCAGCTCGTCCTGCCCTCCCCATGCTCCAAGCAATGCTTGGGTGGAGGCAGGAGGTACCCCATGAGTGTAGATCCTCTGGAGTCAGCCACATGCCCCAGTCGGGGCTCTGCCCACCCATGCTTTACTGCTGGCCTCTATGCAAATCAGCTGGCTTCGTGCACCTTACCTGTGCATGGTCCCCAGGTGTGCACACTGAGCTGTGCTAGGAACTGCAGCAGCCCTGAATCCTGCCTTGGTGCCCACTCTGAAAGTGCCTTCTTGAACAGTGGAGGTACTGCCACTCAGCCCTCAGGGACGCCAGAATGGAATCAGGAGGCGAAAGGACAGTGTTCTGCTGTCCTAGGGCAGTTACTAAGGGGAGCCAGCTGCAGGTTTCTTGGCTGAGGCTGGTGGTCTCAGAGCCATCTGTGTAGAGAGGCAGGAGTGTGGCTCTGCCTCCACCTCCCTGGCTGGCATCTGAAGAGGAGAAACGATGCCTGTGGTTCTGCTCTAGCCAGCCAGGCCCAGGTGGGTCTAGGAACCAGGTCTGGAGGCATGCCCAGACATGGAAAGGACACTGCCAGTCGCATCTTGGCTCCCAGCCTCCCTGGGGACAGCTTGCAGGGACTTGGGCAGCAAGGGCCAATAGCTGCACCAGGGCTAAATGTCACTCTTGGGAATCTGCATCCTTCCCACCTGTGGAGCGGAGGCTCTGCAGACTCCCCATTCAGGGGCTGAGGAAATGGGTGGATCCTAAGGATGGAGTGTGCACATGCAAACAGGCCAAACTTTCAGAGGTGGAGCCACAGGGGCCACTGGCTTCTCACAGGGCTGGCCAAAGGCTCCTGAGGGCCACTGCATTCTTCCTAGACTCTGGCCAGATGCACAGAAAGGTCAGCGCTTGCTACCCCTGAGGCATCTTGTGGGGGACTCAGCCATGGCCTGGCAGAGCAGGCACAGGCACCCATGTGTGCACATCCACACCCTCCCTGTGGAGCCCCTGGGGGCTGCTGGGCTGCAGGCTCCAGGGCACACACCATGTCCTGGCTAATCGTCTTGCTCTAATCCGTCAGGGTGCTGCCAGCCAGGCTGTGCTGCCCTGCTGGGTTGTCTTGGTCAGAGCTGGGTCAGGCTGAGAAGTGTCACGGGCCCTTCCCAAGACAACAGCCTGAATGGCAGCCTTCCCTCCTCTGTACCCGAGAAGTGGAGTCACAGTCTGTGCTTTTCTCAGGCCAAGAAAGCCACCCAAGGCACCACGCAGCCTCTTCCAGCTTTAGCTATTTCCCTCGGGAGGAAGACAGCAGAGCTGCAGGGAGGGGCAGGGCCCAGAGGCTGCAGTGTCCCAGGGACCCTGCTCCACAGAGCGCCAGTAGTGGCTCCCAATCGGGGCACATGGGCAGGCTCTGCCTAGGAGTCCCTCCTTGCTGCTGGCTGTTTGGGGGTAACACACATGGCAGAAGTCCCAGTGGAAGCATGTCCCTGACCTAGAACAATGCTCAGGAGCACAGGGCAGTAGGGAGCAGGCCCAGCTTGGTGGAGGTGATGGACCCGCCTCCCACAGGGGCTGTCAGAAGTTGTGTGCCCGGGAGAGCTCCAGCCAGTGGCGTCCACAGGTGTTCTTGAGTGAGATGGTGCTGGGGCTCCTGTCAGAGGGCTCCTGCTCGTTACAGCCGGGGCTGCTGAGGCCCATGGCACAAGCACCTTGAAGCCAGCTCTGGTGCTCCCCAGGTTCAGGGGCTGTGAGCCCCTCATGGGCTCTGAACCCTGGCACCCAGTGGCCATCAGAGGTGGTGCCCACTGCGTGGGTGGGGTTCTCAAAGAGGCACAACCAATGGGACTTATAAACGGATTGGTGTAAGGACCTGCTCAGCAATCAGAGGCAACAAGTCCTAAGAGCTGTGGTGCACACCCTGGAGGCCCAAGAGAGCTGGCGTGTAGACCAACCAGAGGCGTCAGCAGCAGACCCAAGCAGAGCCAGTGTTCCAGCGAGTCCGAGGCAAGAAGGGGCTTGTGCTGCTCAACCTTCTGTTCTGGACAGCACAGACCACACGTGGCCACCCGCATTGGGAGGGTGGCCTCCCCTTTGTGCAGAGTCAAATGGTATCTCATCCAGAACATCCCCACAGACGCACCCAAGACACATGTCTGGGCACCTGTGGCCCAGCCACGCTGACACACCAAGTCTACCCCAGCCCTGACTCAAGACCGTTGTACCTGGCATCAGAAAGCAGCTCTCTGGGGCTGGAGCGGTGGCTCAGCAGTTATGGCGCTTGCCTGGCATGTACCTGAGTTCAAACCCCAGCACCACGTACACAATGAAGTCTCAGAGCAACAAAAGCCATGTGAAAAACTAAATAAAATTGATTCTCTCTCTCTCTCACTGTCCCCTCTTTCTTAAAAAAAAAAAAAGAAAAGAAAAGAAAAGAAAAAGAAAGAAGGAAAGAAAGCAGCTCTCTGAGGGCAGTGAGGAGAGCCAGGCTCAGTGCAGCCAGGCTTTCTGGACAAGGGCCTGGTACACAGGATATGGCTGCTGCCTGAAGCTGGGTGGCCCTCCCCTGGGGTGTAGTCTCCTCCCCTCGACAGCTGCCCAGGCCCTGGACCCAAGCCTCCTACACACTGTCCTTGTCTGCCTAGCTGCTGTCCCTGGCCTTTCTCAACCAACCCTCTGCATCAGCCCAGCCTGTCACTCAGGTCACATTAGAAGCTCACCTGTGCTGGCTCAGAGCACTGAGCTCCCTGCCCCACATAACCAGCTTTGTGATGAAGGACGGTCCTGGGGTCTCCATGGCCCTTTGAGGGAAGCCTTTGGAAGATGCAGGTCCTTCGTATGGTGGCCAAGGGTCAAGGCAGCCTGCAGCCCCCTCAAGTGCTGCACTGGAGTTAGGGTCACATCCAGAGCCACACCTGTGCTGGCTCCATCACCCACTGTTTTGGATTAGCAGGCCCAAAGCTGGTGCCCCTCTGTCCTAGCCAGTTCCAAGAAGAGAAGAGTTACAGGCACACATGCGTGGGTGCACGCACAGACACCAGTGCTCTTTCTCTCTCTCTCTCTCTCTCTCTCACACACACACACACACACACACACACACTCACACACTCACATGGCCCCAGAGAGCAGAATTCAGAAGGGTCTACCTGGCTGCAGCCCAGCTGCATCACCCTGTCCTCCTTGGAGCAGCCAGGCCAGGGAACAGGCCCCTTTGGGCAGTGCTGCCTGGGCCTCATCCAGTCACTGCCACCCTCCTTGCCCACTACGGGCTCAGGACAGAAATGAGAACTAAAGGGCTACAGAACCATGGTCAGCGTCTGGTGCCTGGAACATGGAGACCTGGAGCTCACCTCCAAGGAAAGCCACACCAGGATCTGCTGTGGACTCCAGAAGCTCCAGATCCCAGAAAGAAGCTCTCTCTCCAAGGGACCAGGCCCTACCCCAGGCCCCAACAGCATGGCCCTTGAGGGAGCCAATGGCCAAGAGACCAAGGCAGGGGCTGGCTGGGTCTGCCCACATCGCTGTGTGGTTTCTACAGTTGCGGCCTTTGTTTCCTGGATGGGGCTGGCTTCTTCAGTGGACGGTTGCCTCAAAACTCGAGGGCCTGAGCCTGTCGTCTAGTGTGCTCCTTTAAGTCCTGACCAAGCAGACAGCAGGGCCCCTCTGCTCTGCCTGCTCTCTCAAGTTGCATCACCAGGCACCTGCAGGAGACTGAAGGAAAGCCAGGGCTGTGTACCCACCCTGCTAGCCCGCGGAGTCCAGGTGTTGGGCCTGCCTTGCCAGCGGAAGAGAAGCCAGATGTCCCTGCTGGGCTTTGGTTTTCCCCAGCGCATCACGCTGCAGCCCGAGGAGCTGGAGGACTCCGCCTCCTTTTGGATGACACTGTGTAAGAAGAAAGGCCTAGCAAAAGTGCCAGCCTTGGGAGGGAGAACCACTCCAGCAGAAGCCCTGGGCCCCACAGGGTGGGACTGAGGCAGGACAGGCTGCAGTGGCACAGAGGCTGGCTCCACAGCCCAGGCGAGTGCAGGCCCAGCGTGACACACCTAGATGACCAGAGTGCTTTCTGCCGGCCATCCTATAGTGGGCCGTGGAAACTCCAGAAGGTCCCTGGCTAACATTTAAAAAGGACTTTAACTTAGGCTGAGCCTTACACATGTGTGTCAGAGTTTTTAGCTCAAGGGAAAGGAGTGTGAGCTTGGAGCAGTGGTCCCCCAGCCTTCTCTGGGGAGAGCAGGAAGTCTCTCTCCTGTGGCCATGGCTAGTCACAAGAGCCTGTGGTCTGGCTTCCTCCACACCCTACAGACTGTTCCTCAGGTCACCTGTGTTGTGCCAACAGCCGTGGCACGTCCAGTGCCGAGTAAGTGCAATGGGCATGAGCAGGCCGGAGCGGATGGCTGGAGCCGGTGTTAGAAGCAAAACCACAGGGTATCAGAGTTTCGGGGGCCTCATTCCATCACCGTTCTTCTCCCTGGCTCTGAACCTGCTGTTCTGGTAGAGCAAGCATTCAGGCGGGTCCATGGCAGAGCCCTCCCTGTGCTCTGCACTGTCCCACACCAACTCTGCTTATGCCCTTCTGCCCTGCTCCCCTGCAGCATCAGACACTGCCCCAGCGTGGGCACTTCTTCCTTCAGACACCCCCCACTCAGAGCTGAGCCTGGCAGCCAGCTTGCAGAGGGAGGTTGGCACTATAAGAAAATCCCCAGGGCTGGAGGGGTGGCTCTGTGGTTACGGTGCTTGCCCGGCATGCACAAGGACACAGGTTCAAACCCCAGCACCATGTACACTGCTAAGTGTCAGAGCAACAAAACCCGTGTGAAACACTCAATAAAAATTGATTCTCTCTCCCTCTCTCTTTCTTTCTCTCTCTCACTGTCCTCTCTTTAAAAAAAGAAAAAATGGCCAGTGTGGTCACCGGCACTAGTGAGAACAGGCCCCTGGGGATGACTGCGGTCAAATTTTTGTTGTTCTTGGCCTCAAAATGCAGCTGCTGGTGCCTAACAGCCCAGTTTCCAGTGTCAACATTGGGCCTGTGTGCACACGCTGGGCTGCTGGCAGGGTTCTTTCAATGCTGTGTCAGAGTGTGGCACCCTCTGGCTCCGAAGCCAGCCCACATGAGTCCTAACTGCTGCTGGCAGACCCCTTGGGGACTCTGCTGGGCAGAGGGCTGAGACGTGCCTGGTACACAGTAAGCCTCACCGGATGTCACCCGTCAGCGGGCTTCTTCAAAGTTAGCTGCATTGCCTGCCTTTCCCTCGGGGAGACTGGGGAGGATAAGTGGCCCTATGGATTCCACAGTGGTGTGGGGTGGCCATGGCGTCTGCTGACAGAGGACATGGAGCATGGGCTGGGAGCCCAGTATCTGGTGTGCACTGCAGGAAGGGGCATCTCATGGGCCCTGGGTGGGACAGCGTGTCTGCTGAGCGTGGCTCTGACCTGCCCTTGGTGTTCTCTGGGCCACACCCTGAATTTGGGGTCTCCCAAGACACCTCCTTGCCTCCTCAGGGCAGCGTGAGGTTCTTGGGATTCCTGGGGCTGCCATAATGGAGACTGCAGACTGGGGAGAAAACAGCTGCCTCCCAGATCCTGGGCTGAAGTCCAGGGTGGAGTATCTCAGGGGCAGGTCCCCAGAGGCCACGAGGAGGAACAGCCACCTCTCTCCTGGGTTGCAGCACCTTTGTGTTCTCATGGCCTCCTCCCCCCCAAGTAGGCCTGAATCCAGCTTTCCCTTCTGTGAGGACCCTGTCCGTTTGCATTCAGGCACACCCAACGGCCTCATTCAATCCTCCTTGAAGGCCAAGTGTCTACACGCAGTCCTGCTCCAAAGTCCCTGGGGCTGAAATGGGAGGTGTGTTGAGGTCCATAGGAGGCTGGGCAGAGCCCAGGAACTGCACACTGGAGGCCAGCCTGGGCTTTATACAATGCAGAGTAGCTGTCACCTGCCATCCTGGGAAGCCTGGCACCTGAAGGACTTGAGCACCAGGACTTAGGCCTCCTGGAAGTGGCCTGGGAGTGTGAGGAACTGCTGGGCCTGGCACACAGGGCACTCCTGGAGGGGTGCTAGGGAGGAGGGCGGAGCCCGACACAGGCTGGTGAGGCCCCCAGTTCCTTGTCACTGAGTGCAGATCGCCCTAGCATTTAGAAAGGCCTACTTCCACTCCATCTCCTCTCCTCGCTCCCCATGCCCTCCAGACCCTGAGCTACGTGACTGTCCATGCGCAAGAGCCACCCAAGTGTGGACTTACATTCGCTGCTCACCCTCCTTAGGTCCGTCAGGGCACCACATCTGCAGGTGGCAGAAGATGGTTTGTGTGCAGGAAGAGCAGAGGCCATGGGCAGGGGGCATAGGTCAGGGAGTCCCACACAGTCCTGCTGTGCCCCATACCCTCCCTGCAGCCTGGAAGCCATGCCTCCAAAGTCACAGGCTCTTCCTACAGTGCTCACAAAGCGCTGGCGTCGGTCCCCAGGCAAGGCTGGCCGGGCTATAGCTGTGGCCAACAGGCAAGAGGCCCTAAGGGTGGGTCTGGTCAGAGGCCACCTGGGGTTGCAGAGGGGCTGGCCAGGGAAGGCCACCCCCAGTGATGGACTGGCTGGGACCTTCACAGCAGGACCTCAGTGTGTTCCGGGCAAGGTGCATTTGTTAACCAGAACTTCTCTCCACAGGACAAGCCTGGCTACTGGACGTCCACTTGGTCACTTCAGCTGCAACCCTCCCAGGGGGCCATTGAAGCCCTGGGGTCAGGATGCCCCAGCATGCAATGGGGGACAACGGCTTCCTTTCAATGCCACAGCTCCTCTTTGCCACTGTGCCCTCAACCACTGAGAATGGATTTGAACCCACCCTGCCTGGCAACCAGGCGCACTCCCCCAACAGCCCACTGGACTCCTGTGGCCAGCTCCTGTGTGAGCCCCGGGCCGAGAAGCATCACAGCCTGGGAGCCCACGAGGCGTGGTACATCTCCGCGGAGCCCCAGAGCACGGCATGTGGTTGGCGGGCCTTTGCGCCCCAGTGCCTACAGGTCTTCAACACGCCCAAGGGCCTCCTGTCCTTCCTGTGTGCGGCCGCCTTCCTGCAAGGCGTGACGGTGAATGGCTTCATCAACACCGTCATCACCTCCGTCGAGCGCCGCTTCGACCTGCACAGCTACCAGAGCGGGCTCATCGCCAGCACCTATGACATCGCTGCCTGCCTGTGTCTCACCTTCGTCAGCTACTTTGGGGGCAGCGGGCACAAGCCACGCTGGCTGGGCTGCGGTGTGCTGATCCTGGGCGCTGGCTCGCTGGTGTTCGCGCTGCCGCACTTCACTGCTGGCCGCTACCAGGTGGAGGTGGACGAAGGGGCCAGGACATGCCCGGCCAACCAAAGCGTGGTGTGTGCGGGCAAGACCTCGGGCCTGTCCAGCTACCAGCTGGTCTTCATGTTGGGCCAGTTCCTGCACGGCATAGGAGCCACGCCCCTCTACACACTGGGCGTCACCTACCTGGATGAGAATGTCAAGTCTAGCTACTCGCCCGTCTACATTGGTGAGTGGGCTGGCCAGGGCGGCTGGGGTGGGCAGAATGAGGACAGCCAGTCTTGAGCCAGCACCTGTGGAGAGCATGGCTGGGTGTCCAGCCCTCCACAGGCACCCCTCTTCTCCTGACCCCAGGGGCCCCTACCTGCGACGGCAGGCCAGCAGTGGATTCCCCAGAGTACCAAAGGACATGAGGGGATGCTGCCCTCTTATGAGGCCCCACCAGGGGCTGCAGGCCACCATACCTGGGAATCTCAGAGAGCCCAAGTAGGGTCTCTTCCACCTTGTGGGACCTAAGAGGTACAGGACAGGGCCCAGGGAGGGGCCAGAGAGCCTCCTGTACCTGGGAAGGAGCTCTGCATGCAGATAGGTGAGGAGGTACAGGCCCCCACCATGCTGCATCTCCCCACGTGGGTCTGGCCACAGGGTGGGAAATGGAGGGAGGGAGCCAGGAGGGTCGAGACGTTAAGACAGAGCCAGTGTCACTCCTAAGTTCTTTGGCTGCCTAAGATCTGCACAGTTCTGTGGCCTAGCCTTCACAGTCTTGCAGCTCTGGCCCCTATGTGCTGGGACAGTGGATCTGCTCCCCCTCCCTGTGCCCTGGCCTCATGCCTTGCCCACCTGTGCCTACTTCTTCAAATTGCCAATGTGACTGGCTGTCTCAGGAGGGGTAGCTGGGGACTGTCCTAGCACAGTGGGAGCCACCTTGGGTTCTGGGCCAAGCTGGGTGTCACATTAGTTCCACAAGGGACTCCCCCTTGATTGGCCCTCCCAAACCCCAGTTGAGGGGCAGGGGACTGGGTCCCTCATGCACTGCAACCCTCACCCCAGAGGCCAGGCCATGGTGCTGCACGGTCAGTGCCCTCACTGCAGGGTAGATGTGGGCACCTTTGTTCTCGTGAGGAAGTCCAGTTTCACTCTGCCCCAGGTGTCAGGCCCAGTGCAGGCTGCTGACAGACCTGGCCAAAGGGGCCATGTCAGGGCAGCAGGCGCAGAACGTGGGTATGGGGCCTCTTAGGAGGGCCCCAGGGTGGCGTGTGACAGCCCCACACCTCCCGTTGCCCCCAGCCATCTTCTACACTGCCGCCATCCTGGGCCCTGCTGCTGGGTACCTGATCGGAGGCGCCATGCTGAAGGTGTACACTGAGGTGGGCCAGCGGTGAGTGACCCCGGGCCCTCTTGGCCATCTCAGCACCCACAGAACCAGGAGCAGGCTGTGGCCCCTGTAGGAGGAGCTCAGGGCTGGCCTTGCCCCAGGGTCTATGGGTGGCTTTGGGCGCCTGGCCTGGGGGAAGGGAGGGCAGAGAGGGTGTTGGAGCCCTGGCCCCAGCACCCCCCCCCAATCTCCTGCTCTGGTGTCTTTCACATCCTGGGTCTTGCGATGCCTGTGTTTATGAATTCGAACAGGAGAGGTGGGCGTGCAGGCGCACTCCTGTAATACAGCTACTCAAGAGGCTGGGGCAGAAGGATCACAAGTTTCAGGACAGCCTGGCAATTTAGTGAGACCCCTGTCTCAAAAAAAAAAATTTTAAAAAGCTGAGTGAGGCAGCTAGAAGGGTATGGGAAAGAGGCAGGGGTCAGGTAGATGGGAAGAGGGAGGTCACCTTTGCTGGTGCTAACCGCAGAGCTTTGTGGGCTCCAGTCCTTTGTCCTGTACATGGAGGGCCACTCTTAAGTTTTTGTGACTGCCAAGGTGTATCTCAGGCAGCACCTCCGCTTGGGACTCTGCAGATGGCACCTGTTGGGGTCTCCAGCACTCTGCCCTCGCAGAAGCCACCTCTGGGCCCAGGGTGGGGTGAGAGTTGAGTGTCTTCGTCAGTGCAGAGCCCAGAGGGCTTGCGGCTCGCATCCAGTGGGGATTTGGACTCTTAGCTCACCCTCCTTGCCCACTCCAGCCCCTGAACCTGGGTCTACTTTTCACAGAGTGGAGGCCGAGTGGTTCCTGCCCCAGAAATGTCTGGTATTTCCTCACTGGGGCAGAGCAGAGCAGCCGCTGTCATCTGGCAGCTTGGTGGCCTTGCTGGTGTCCTGGGTCCCTCCTGCCCCTGTGCACTCTGCCCTGACACACCTCTTTCTCCTCCCCCAGTCGGAGCTCATCTGCCTGCTCTCCTGTGTCCCTTCCCACTCCTTTTTTACTTGAGCACACTAGTGTGCAGATGTGGTCACACGGGAATGGTCCTTCTGTGGACTCAGTGAACTCCAGCTGAGCCCTCTGTCCCCTGAGCTCCATGGGGTCGTGGGGACTCAATCTGTCCCCCTCTGTGCTGGCTTGAGGAACCTTCCCCTCCTGGGCCCTGGCCCAAGGGCTGCCTACCACCTCTCCAGGTCCCCTAATGCAGGTCATGCACGGAGCCAGCTGTGCAGATGTCCACGCCAGTGGGTGGCTTGCTTCAGTGTGCAGGGAAGGGGTGGCCCAGCAGCTGCAGCAAGTAGGCAGGCCTCTGTTGACTGTGTGTGGAGGACCCTGGAGGTCTGCTCAGAGGAGGAGTCAGTCGCCCAGCATGTGTGTAGCAGAGAAAGCATGGTGGGCAGAACGGTGACCTCAATGCCACTGCCTCTTTGACAGGACAGAGCTGACCCCTGAGAGCCCACAGTGGGTTGGTGCTTGGTGGATCGGCTTCCTGGGTGCTGCAGCTGCGGCCCTTGTCATCGCCATCCCCATCTTTGGCTATCCCCGGCAGCTACCAGGTGGGTTTCCCTGGCCTGGCTTCCCCGCCCCTTTCTCCCCAGTCATTTTGACTGATGCAGAGTGAGGGCAGAGTCTCAGAATCCTTGGCTGAACCTTCCTATTGGGAGGAAGGGTGCTGTGTGGCAGGCAGGGCAGGCCTGTGCTACGGTCCCCATTCCTCAGCTACCTCCTACCACCACTGGCCCTGCATGGCCCATGGGTGCTCCCTCCTTAAGCTGTCACTGGGTTTCTGAATGGCACCCTCTACCCTCGATGGAGTTGCTGCACAGGTGCCAGAGGGGGGTGCTCCCAGACTCTGGAGGAGCCAGCCACCCAGAGCCCTTGCCCTCTGGAAGCTGCGGTCACCTGCTGACTCTGTCCTCCAGGCTCCCAGCGCTACGTGGCCATGAGGGTGGCAGAAACATACCAGTTGAGAGACCAGGACCACAAGGCTGCAAGCAACCCGGCCTTTGGGAAAACCATCAGAGACCTGCCCATGTGAGGAGCCAGGGGAGGACATGGTGGGGCCTCAACACTGGAAGAGCCAGTGCAGCCCTCCTAGGCCGTGAGGGCAGCCTACAGCCCCAAGCTTCCATCCTGCCCCGCCAACCTCCAAAATGTGGGCAAAAGATTAGGGAGCAGCAGCAGACCCTCCTGGGCAAGGACCCTCACCATTGTAACAGGGGCCAGCACCTCAGCCCACACCCAGGACACCCAGTGGTACCATGGAGTCCCAGATAGATTCACCCCAGTAAGGTTCCCCACAGGCCTGTGTGCCCAGGGGTCCCCAGAGAAGCTGTGTTGGGCCCTGAGACCCTCCTGAGAGCCCCCTCCAACAGCCTTGGCCCCTCCGTATTGCACATGATGGAGACTGCTGGCACAGCTGCCCTTGAGTGCTGTGGGACATTGCTGCCTGCCCGTCCCTCAAGGCCTGCACCCCGAAGGGAGCTGAGCCCTCTTACCCCCTGCCACAAGCCTCCCAGTCCTCCTGCCCAGCTGCCCCTGCCCCTAACCCCCCATGACCCCAGTTCCCCACCCCCACAGGCCCTCTGCCCTCCAGACCCCTGGCATCCTGCCCCTCAGCCCCCCAGCCCCTCATCCCTCCTGCCCTCCTGCTCCCCTTCCCTCCTGCCCCCATTCCCCAGCCCCTCTGTTCCCTAACACCCCCAGCTCCCCAGCCCCTCATCTCTCCTGCCCCCCTGCCCGCTATCCCCCTGCCTCCCCTCTTCCAGCAGTGGCTTCTGTGACTGGCTCTGTCCCCTCTACTCCTTCTGGTTGTGATCTGACCTGGCTTCCCCATCCTCTTTCTCAAAGGAGTCTTAGAGGGACAACAGGGTGCCTGGGGCCTCTGGTTCCCTGTGTCCTCTCCTTGCAGAACCCTGCCTTCCCTGGGGCTCTCCGTGGGGCTAGGGAGCTACCCACCGAGGAGGAGGGGTGACCGGTGGCATTTCCCAGCAGGGCCCCAAGGACAGGGGTGCTGGAGCGTCCGTGCCAGGCCAGCAGCCAGCTTGCTCAGCACAGCGTGACTTTGTCCCAGTGTGGACGTGGGCACCCTGGGCCTCTGGCGGTGCATCACACTTAGTTCCCTAAACCAGCTGCTGGTAATGAATTCTGCCCCCGACCACCCAGTCATGACTGTTTCTCTGGCAAATTCAGCAGAAGAGACTCCGCCAAGCAGCCGCAGCTGGAAGAAGAGACAGGATGTTTGCATTCCACCCAACATTTACCCCCTGCTCATAGTCAGGCCACCCGAAGCCAGGCAGGCCTGAGCAACACCCAGGGCATTGCCCGCCCCATTCCCAGTCCCTGAGCACCAGCCTGGCCGGCGCCCTGCGCCCACACAGACCTGCTCTGGAAAGTAGCTCCTACATGTTCCCTGCCCTGTTGAGACCTGGGAACCCAGCAGTCGACTGGAGAGAAAGCCTCCTTAACCCCGAAGTGAGAGAACTGAAGATGTTGGCCCCAGCTCAGTGCAGGACAGGCAGTGAAGGAAGCTTGCCAGCTGCCTGGGGCTGGGCTGACGGCCTGAAGCTCTGAGCCTTTCGCGTCTAGGAAGCTGGGTGGGCATCCTTGCCCGTGTACACTCCATCTGGGCACCCACTGGCTGTGTCGGCTGACCTTGGCTATGTTGCATGCGCCCACTTTGCAGAACCCTGTTTTTGTCCCATGTCCTCACGATGTGGAGCATTTGGGGTGGAGCTGTTGAGTGTCATGTCAACCCAGCTCCTCATCACCATGCAAGCTTTGGCAGGGAGAGCGTCGCCTCCCCTGCTGAAACGGGAGCAGCAGCACTGTGGGAGCCCAGAGGCGGGGAGTACCTGGCACACCTGCTTCTCTGCTCAGGACGCAGCCAGGCTGTGAACGCAGGCGAGTCTCTTGACCACGAGGCCCACCGTGCAAGTACAGGGCCTTTGAAGCCCCTCCACATGTCCACATTGCTGCCAACAAGGGACTGGGTCCACACTGCTCCAGGAAAAAGCTCCACGTGGGTGTCCCCACTGCACGCCACTGTGCCCTCAGAACTGGAGCCTTTGTACTGAGGAAGACAGGCAATGGCTGTAGGGAAGATATGGCCCACTCTGATCCTCTATCTCCTCTCTGATCCCATTCCCCCTTCCCTGTGTAGCTCTATGTGGCTGCTCCTCAAGAACCCCACATTCATCCTGCTCTGCCTGGCGGGGGCCACCGAGGCCACACTCATCGCTGCCATGTCCACATTTGGCCCCAAGTTCCTCGAGGCCCAGTTCAGCCTGAGTGCCTCTGAAGCTGCCACCTTGTTTGGTGAGGATCTTGGGGTACTCTGCAGAAGGGCCCCTGCTTCCCCACTGTTTGGAATGTGAGTGCTGACAGATCACAGCCTGGGGCCCAGTGGAAGGGCCGAGTCCCAAGGAGGGGCTGCAGGCAGGAAGGCAGGGCCTCCACCCATTCACCCCCCAGGTCCCTGTGTCATTTGTTATGGGAGGCCTGGGGGCTGGCTGGCCCTGTGAGCTAGGCACTGGCTTCTGGGGACCCCATGGCCAAAGCCCAGCCCCTGAGACTTTCAGTGGCCAAGGCAGGCTGGCTTCCAGGGCCTGTGGGGGCTCCTCAGACCCCTCTCTGCGGTGCTCATGGGTGCTCACAGCCTGGCTGATCCCACACTTGGCAGCAGGTACCTGGGTGTGGGCTCAGGTGGGCATTGCTCAGCCTGCTGGCCCATCAGCCAGGGCCCTGCCTGCAGGTTCCCATTTCCTGGTGGAAGAGGGCATCAGATTAGGGATCCCACCCTCTCCCAGACTCTGCTCCTCACCTGACCCCTCTGCTCACCCCACGTGGCCAGGCCTCACCCACAGCTACTCCTGCATGCCCTCCTCTCTCTCCTAACCCCAGTGGACCTTAGTCACCAAGCCAGAGGCTTTGAGGTGGCCTCCAAAGCCACCCTGTGCACCTCCATCAGACACACTGGCCTGTGGGCACTCGGCAGGCCCCAGGGGAATGAGAGTCCTGAATGGAGTGACCGAGCTGCCCTTACCTGACACCCTAGGCCTCTGAGCTGCACCCCGCCGGCCCTGCAGGGAGGCACAGCAGCTGAGAGCTCAGGGTCCAGCACTGCCTGGCCCTGCGTCTGTTTCCCTGCCCATCGCGTGGAGGGTTATGACCCAGTCAGGGCCCTCACCCCAGGGCCCTCTCTGAGCCCCTCCCTCTCCCCAGGATACCTGGTGGTGCCAGCAGGAGGTGGCGGCACGCTCCTGGGCGGCTTTGTCGTGAACAGGTTCAAGCTCCGTGGCTCTGGCATCATCCGGCTCTGCCTACTCTGCACACTTACAAGCCTGCTCGCCTTCTTTGTCTTCCTCACCCACTGCCCCAATGTGCCCATGGCAGGCGTGACAGCCAGCTATGGTGGGAGGTGAGGCCTGGGCCCCGGCACCCTGGGAGGGGACTCCCTGGGCGAGGTTATGCCCTGGAAGGGTGAGGGCCATCCAGCAGGGTGCCCACTGTGCCCGTTGCCTGGTGACCAGCGCTGTTCCGGCTCTGTGCCTGGGGAGTGCTGCACCTGACTGGGTCCTAGTCCTCTGAGTGGGACATAGCAGCACCAGCTCTCAGGGCCTTGCACTGGAGTGGCCGTAGGGAGGATAGGCAGGGCCTGGGAACCGTGACTGAGAGATACTAAGTACCCAGAAGCACTGCACTTCTCTGGGGAGCCTACCTTGGCCTGGGTACCAGGGTGGGCTCCCTAGGACTGTGCCATGGAGACAGTGAGGAGGCTGGGACTTGGGTGTCCCCAAGACACCTTGTTAGCTGGGGCACTGTGGGCAGCATACTGGGTGTGAGGGTGACTATGGAGAGCTGGCTGGGGGCCAGGGCACTCTTTCCCAGCATGCTTTGGGGCCACATGAGCATCCTGACTGCCCAAAGAGCGGGAAGCCCACCGATCCAGGAGGGCAGTGCTGGGGCTGGGGCAGCTAGAGTGTCTGGCTCTTTGGAGGCCACATGGCGCTCTGGTGGCACAAGCCTGGCAAGCTCCTGGCTGGCAGGATGGGACCTGAGGTTGCCTGGAGCCACAGCCTCCCGCCCACCACCCCATCTCCCCGCAGCCTCCTGCCCAGAGGCCACCTGAACCTCACGGCCACCTGCAACACCTACTGCCGCTGCCGGCCAGAGCACTACAGCCCCGTGTGCGGCTCCGATGGCACCATGTACTACTCTCCCTGTCACGCAGGCTGCCCCGCAGCCACTGAGCTGGGCTGGAGCAGCCAGAGGGTGAGAGCAGCCGCTGCACCCCAGCCCCTGGACCTGGGGGTCAAGCCCTCCCCTTACCAGCGCTGCTGTCGCTCCCCAGGTGTACCGAGACTGCAACTGCATTTCCCTGGGCTCTGGCTGGGCCTCTGCAGGGAAGTGCACCTCTGCCTGCCCCCACAAGCCCCTGCTGCTGGTCCTGGTGTTCCTGGTGATCCTCTTCACCTTCCTCAGCAGCATTCCCGCACTGACGGCCACGCTGCGGTGAGTGGGCCGCCTGCTCTCAGAGCAACGCGCGCTTGGCAGACCCCAGGCAGGCGCTGGAAGGACAGCAGGCCTGGGAAGCCAACCTTCGCTACTGTTGGCAAAGAGCTGTCCCTGATCTCTGGCAGGGTGCTCACGACCCAGGAAGGTGGCAGTGTGGCCTGGGGTTGGCCGTCACTCAGCTACTGGCTGTGGCATAGCGTGCAGCATAGCGTGCAGCCGCACTTCTGTGTGTGCTGACCCACCGTTGTCCATTGCAGGTGTGTCTGCGACCAGCAGAGGTCCTTTGCCTTGGGAATCCAGTGGATTGTAGTGAGAACACTAGGTACCGTGCAACACGAGGAAGCCATGTACAGTTGTGTGCTGTGTTCACTGCACAAGGGTACCTGGGGTGGACTTCTCACCAAGCTGTGGCCAGAAAGGGCCTTTTCTCTTACCGTCCACTAAAAGGGTCCTGTTGTCATTTTTTGCCCAGAGGGTTGCCTCTCATTAACACAAAGGCCCCCTGCTTGGAGATGGGGCCCTCCCAAAGCCAAGTCCCCAGAGAAAGGACCACTTAAGTGCTATTTCACTCCTGAAAACCCCAGTGGCCAGTGTCACCTTGCTGAGAGCCCATGCATGTTGGGTCTCCACTGCCTACACACCACCCCCCGCCCCATCTCCTCCACCTCTACCTAAGTGGCTGATCCAGCCCCCTGTCCACAGGCAGCATCCCTGGGCCCATCGCCTTTGGCTGGGTGATTGACAGGGCCTGCCTGCTGTGGCAGGACCAGTGTGGCCACCAGGGCTCCTGCTTCGTGTACCAGAACGCTGCCATGAGCCAGTACATGCTCATCGTGGGACTCACGTATAAGGTGAGGTGGGCCTGCGGGAGGAGCCCCAGGGCTGTGCCCGTGAGCTGGGGGTGTGGGACACTGTCCAGCCCTGGCTGGATCCCTGGGGCCTCCACAGACCTCCCTGGGGCTGGGCTTTCAGAAGGGGCGCCCTCCCTGGTCCTGCGAGGGCTGTGGAGCTGTGGGACTGCACACCAGCCTGGGAATCAGGAGCATGAGCCAGGCCTGGGTGTCACTTTCCTTGCACTCCCCATGGGTGAACCTCCCTGTTGTGCATGGGGCTACCTAGGGAGAAGCAGGTGTTCTGTTGAGTCCAACAGGACAGGGCTGCTGTGCTCCCAAGGTCTGGTCCCTACTCCCCATCCTGGACTTCAGCCCCACCTGAGGCCTGAGGTTTACCTCCCTGGATTAGAATAAAAATAGCCAGAGAGGGGATTAGTTCCCTACTGCCTTTCAGGCTCTTTCCCCTGAGTGGCTGTGCCTGGCCCTGCAGCGGCCATCCTGGGTGGGCCTCAGGACTTGTGTGGGTGTTGATAGAAAAGCAGGTGCAGACAGGCTCCCTGGATCACTGCAGCCGGTAGGGTACCCTCCACATGGCTGTGGAGATGACGCCTGGGAAATGCGGTGGGTGGTCCACCATGGGCAAGCCTATCTGTGCTCCACACAACTCGGGCTGGCTTCAAGGCCTGCATGTGACCCCACTGGCAAAGTCCTGCGGCCCTAGGCTGTAGGGAAGAGAGCCATCCTCAAAGGTTAAGAAATCACGCCATGGCTGCAGGGTGGAGGCGTGCCAGCCCTGCTGGGGGGGGGGGGTTTCCCTGCCTGCCCCAACAAAGCTCTGGAGATGGGGCCTGGAACAGCACAGGCGCCCTCCCTCAAGGTCGTGAGGCCAAAGTCCAAGATCCAGCTGTGGCAGCAGCTGTTCCAGGTCCAGGTTCTGCACCCACCTGTGTCCAGGCAGTACCAGTGCTGGGCTCTACACCTGCTGCACCTTCCCAGGGCCTGGATTTAGGGCCACCTTAAATCCAGGATGGTCTGGCTTTGAGACCTAAAAAAGTCCTACTGTCAAGGCCTTTCTCAGGTCTGGGTCAGGTCCTGCAGGACACGCCCATCGCGACTCGTCCTGCCCCTCAGCCTCTCCCTCCACCCCCAACCAAAGGCCAGCTCCCTTCCCTCACCCGCGGCAACCATGTGTCTCCACTGCAGAACAGGTTGGGTTCCAGGGCCCTCGAGAGGAGGTGGCAGGCTGGGGGCAGTCAGGGACTCCAGAGGGCAAGGTCCAACAGGCCCTCCTGTCTCCCAGGTTCTGGGCTTCCTCTTCTTTGCCACCGCCTGCTTCCTGTACAAACCCTGGTCAGGATCTTCTGACGGCATGGAAGCCTCCCTGCCCAGCCAGTCCTCGGCCTCCGAAAACCCCACAGAGCCCCAACACCAAAGCCATGCCTGAGCCACCTGCTCCAGGCCTTGGCTGCTCCCACCCGCATTCCGGAGAGCCACTGCCACTGCCTGCACTGATCTCCCTGGCAAAGGCTGGCCCCTGGTCAGGGCTACAGCACCAGAGACCCCAGAGAACTGCACTGTGGATTCTAGGCCCCGTGGGACTGCCCCAGTGTTGCGACTGAGCAATGGGCCAGCGACACCAGCACCTCAGAGGCAGGAGGCTGTCTGAGGTGGATGCACCCCATGCCTGGGCTTCCGGGGCAGCACACCTTGTGGCTGCTGCCTGGCGCTAACTTCCTCTTCCTTCCTCTGGAACATGAGGCTGGTGGGAGGTGTGCCCGGGAGCCTCCTTTACCTGTTTGAATCTGCTGTCACCTCCTGTCCTTGGAGCCTATGGCCTCTGCCTGGAGGGGAGTGACGCATGAATGCTTGTGGACCCACCTTCTACATGACAGCATGTTTACAGGTGTTTTTTACCTGATCACTGCCGTACAGCAGGGCAACCTCAAACCAGGCCTTGAATCCTGCTGGGAGTGCCCCTGCTCAGCCAGGTGCTTCTGTCTGCCCTCACTGATGCATATGTCAATACAGCTTAATATTTAAAGCTTACATCCTGTACCATGGGCTTTTTTTTTTTTTTTAAGAGAGAGGGACAATGAGAGAAAGAGAGAAAAAATTTTTTATTTAATTTTTCATGTGGCTTTTGTTGCTCCAAGACTTTGTGCGTATGTGGTGCTGGGGTTTGAACTTGCATAATCGTATCATGCCAGGCAAGCACTGTAACTGCTGAGCCACCGCTCCAGGCCCTGTACCATGGGCTTTATTCTGCAAGTTCATAAGCTTTGGTTCTGTGGTGGTAGGCTGGCCCTGGCCCTGGCCTGCCGTCCACTTCTGAGCATCCCCTCCACTCCCCATGACCCAAGAACAAACCACAGGCAGTGGGCTCCTGGTCATGGCCCAGCGTGCACAGGCCTGTGCGGCCCTCCTGGCTGCTGGCCTCCCCCATCTGTGCACACGGGGTTTGGTTGGGGATGGGGTGGCCTCTCTATTAGTGAGGAGGGTGCATATCCACACAAGTGCACACACATGTGCCTGGTCACACATGAGAGCTCAAGGGAGCCGGGCCAAGGCCCTCTAGCCTTCAGGAGCACAGAGCTCAGACAGGAAGCCCAGGGAGCACTTAAGCTGGGAGCCAGGGCTCTGGGAGCAGTATGTATGAAGGCCGAGGCAGGAGCAGCCCACAGGCAGCGCTCAGAGACCATCCAGAGGAGACCTCATGGGCCCCTTGGAGGTCTGCTCTTCACTGAGCTTTTGCCTGCCATGCTCCCACTGGTTCTTGGCCACTTTCCTCCTCCACATGTCACCACAAGCCAGAGGCCAATTGCTGCCTAAATGAGCTGTGCCCCCACTTTCACTCCACTGGAACCCAGGCCACAGGAGCACTGATGGGCATGTGTGGAATCACATCTTCAGGGCAGAGTGAGGGAACAAGGACAGTGGAATCACAAGACACTCATGTCTGGGCCACATCCTCTAGGGAAGGGGACGCCCAAGACGGATGCCCGAACACCTGCTCCCCAGCACGACAACTCACACTTCAACTCTGGCTAATCTGAGCCAAAAGAAATAAAAGCAAATATATCAATGCATACTCATGAACTTACGTGGATACAAACAGAAATGAAGTGTCGCACTGTATTCCCGTCTCCCTGTTTGCCAGTGGGGCTGAGTGGCCGCATGGGCTCAATCACGACCTCATGCTCGCAGGCAAAGCCCCACCCGAGGGTCTGTGTTTGGAACTCGGCTCTGGGAGGTGCCTTGGATGTGTGAGGTTGCAGAAGGCCCTGAGCTGTGAGGGTCAGCACCCTCTTAAGAAGACACTCTGGAGCTCGCTTGCTCTTCCTGCCATGTGAACCCCGAGAAATGCCCCCGTCAGGGTCCTCCCTTCTGGCCTGCAGGCTTGGGGACACAGCTGCTGTCTGATGGTCCAGTGTGGCCTGGGCTAAGTGGCCAAATGCAGACAGCAGCTTCCTCCCCTCGTTCCTCCTCCAGGAGCCACCTGGCTGTGATCCATATATTTCTGCAGGGCCAAGGCCCCTTGCTCTGACCCATGGGCACCCTCCACACATCCAGGCCACAGCACCACCACCGTTCTGTCCAAACCTCCCCCAGGCACAGGCTGCCTGTAAGTTTAGATCTATTTTGTTGCAGAGATTTTAATTTTCACACAACTCACCTGCTCTCACTAGGGCTTGGGCCACATGTCCACTCAGGCTGCCTCTAAATGTCAGGGTCCTGGAGACCCCCTAACCTGTCTCATGTGCCCCACATAGTCTAGGCCGCACTGCCCCAGGCCCCTTGGGATTCCCATAGATCTCCCCCTCAGCCCCTTCCCAGGAGCCCAGCTCTGTCTACAGCCCCTGCTGCTCCCTCATCCAACATCCAGGCTGACCATGGTACCACAGCCTGGCCATGTCACCTGGTCCTCCAGTGGCACCTCCAACACTTCACCCCTGTGAAGCCAAGGGCAGTGGCACTGGGGATACCAGGATGTTCTACTGTGCCTTCCCAGCCAGGGCTGCTATAGCTCGGATCACAGGATCTCCAGCAAAGGTGACCTATGCTGCTGCCCCAAGAGGACATGTTGAGCCACTTTGGCCAAAGCAAATGTTATTTCCATGAAACTGACTCTGGTCAAGTGCTGGGGGGCGCTCTCCAGACCCAGGTCTGGCTGTGAGCTCGACTCCTCAGGAGGCTTGGGCAGGTCCACCAGCGGGCACCAGGGGGCAGCACAGACTGGTGGGCCCACCAGCAAGGACTCAAGTCCCCTCCCCAGCTGGGGTTCTGCCCTGCCCCACTGCAAGCTGGCAGCAGGGGTCCCACCTTTGGCTCTCCGGGAGGCCAACCCTCCACAGGCCCTGGGCCAGCTCCTCTGTGCTGGGAAGTGGGAAAGGACTAGGACGAACAGTAAGCAGGGGATGAATGGGATCCCTGGTTTTGTGGACCCCAACTGAGAATCAGTTGAGTGCCTACTACGTGCTGAGCCTGTGCAGAGCCCACGTGGTGAAGGGAGTCATCAAGTCAGACTCCTGGAAGGAGTGTAGGGAAAGCAGATCCTGTCTGGGAAAGGCCCCAGGCAGCAACTGGACACTCTCAGCTCCCCGACTTCCTCTCCTTGAGGGTGGAGCCCTTGACCTAATCCCCCAGGGCAGATACCACACCTGAAGCAGCTGCCCTGCCTTCAACTGCCTCCTTCCAATTCCTTTGTTCTTGTCTCTGTCCTTGGCAGGGTCTGGGTGCTTCCAAGCTGGGACAGGTGGCTTTTAAAGACCACATTTAAAAAAAAAAAATCACAGCACATGAGTACTCCACCCCAGAGCACACTTCATGGGGTTCTGGGTGTCTGTGGTTGCAGGACTATTATACATCTGCTAGAACATTCTCAGTGCTCCACAAAGACACTGGAACCCACTGCCCTGCTCCCAGTAGCCCCCAGGCACACAGCTGGGTTCTCTATTGCTATGAGGCCCTCCTGTCAGTGGATGAGGACATCCTACCAGTGGATGAGGACCTCCTGTCAGTGGATGAAGGCTTCCTCTTGTAAGATGTATGTCTTTTCTGTCAAACTTAAAAGATTGTGATGTATAACCTACTACCTCCATTTTAGATCCCCCTCCTGCTTTGAAGATAGTAACTCCCTCACCTGTGTCCAACCAGCTGTGTCCGTCCACCTCTTTCCAAGGACTCCTTCCAGTACCCAGCCGTTCTCGTTCGGTGAACTCTGAATCACTAGACCCTCGCCACGTGTGCGGCTACCTCCACCCCCATTCTCTCCCAGTCGCCACCTACTTCCTCTTGCACCTGCCTCCATCTAATCACAGCCAATCGCACAGACTATGCACCTGAGCTCCTCCAATTAGGGCGAAGGGCAGTATTGCGTCAGGTTGGAGTTAAAAAACCTTCACTTCCTTGCTAGGCACACATTTTTCTTTCGCCCTTCAGCCAAAGTAAAATTTCTGCCTTGCTCACCCATACTCAGCCACGGGTTTGATTTCATTTGTAACACTCTCAATGAATGAGGGCTTCCTGCAATAGATAAAGACTTCCTGTCAATGATTGAGGACCTCTTTTAGTAGATGAACTTCTTCTCTATGGATAAGGACCTCTTGTCAGTAGATAAGGACCTCCTGCCAGTGGATGAGGACTTCCTGCCAGTGAATAAGGACTTCCTGTCAGCAGATAAGGACTTCCTGCCAGTGAATGAGGGTTTCCTGCCAGTGGATGAGGACCTCATGCCAGTGGATGAGGACTTCCTGTCAGTGAATGAGGGCTTCCTCTCAATGGATGAAGACCTCCTGTCAATGGATGAGGACTTCCTGCCAGTGGATGAGAACTCCCTCTCAATGAATGAGGGCTTCCTGTCAACTGTTGAGGGGTTCCTATCAACAGATGAGGACTTCCTGTCAAAAGATGAGGACCTCCTGTCAACTGTTGAAGACTTCCTGTCAATGGTTGAGGACCTCTTTCAGTTGGTGAGGACTTCCTGTCTACTGTTGAAGGGTTCCTATCGATGGATGAGGACTTCCTGTGAGCTTGGTGGCTTCTCTTCTGAGCACAGGGCTTCTGAGACAACAGGTGTCTTTCTCCTTCCCATGGATTTTGCGCTAAGTGGACAGAACACTTGTGCTCGCTCACTGTTTTAAAGGAAAGGAGGGGTCCCTTGGCTCCCCCAGCCACCTCCAGGCCGAGATGTGCAGATCCAGTGGTACGACATTGGAATCAGGATGACGCCCTCAACAAGACTCAAGCCACGTGGTGGCTTTCTGCAAATCCAGTGAATGTGGGTCTCCTGAGAGCACCTTTCCTGCCTAGTGACCAAGTTCCCTTCTCCAGCCCCAAAAGCAGTGTCCACCCCTCTCAGAGCCCAACTGGCCACTGCTGCTTAGACTCTCATGTGAGTGCAGACTCAGGCTTCCCTCTGCCTTCCTGTCTTGGGGCAGTGTGGGTCCTTCAGGGATCTAAGGCAGCCACACATGCACACGCACACCATACACAGAAATACACACAGCGACTCCTATTGCCCATAGCCCACCTCCAGGTGAGAATGGGCCCTCCCAGTTGAGGAAGCAGGACCTCTGTCCCTCCTTATGGCAAAACTCCTCCCACTTGCTGAGAAAATGCTGGAACACCACATTTCAGGGGCTCATTCATTTCTTTTTATTTTTCTAAGAGAGTTTTATTTTTCATCTGGTTTTTGCTTTCCTGACATTTAGTTGTATATGTGGTGCTGGGGTTCGAGCCCAGGTCCTTGCACATGCCAGGCACTCACTTTACTGCTGAGCCACCGCCCCAGCCCTGGGGGCTCATATATACGCTGCAGTGAGGCTTTGAAAGCCTGGCAGCCTGCACTATGCTGCCTCTTGTCTCTACTAGATGCCATGTTCACAGCAGCTCAGGCCACAGCCTCCAGGGCCTGCCCAGCTCAGGAACTGTCAGTGGATCCTCAGGGCCCTCTGGCAGGATTATGAGTGGCCAGGCAGGGGAAGCCCTCCCCGCCAGGCAGTGTGCACCAGGGAGCCAGCTCTCTTCCTCCTGGAGCTACTGGCCTCTGCCAGGCGATCAGCATGGAGACACTGCATACAACCTTGCTCACTGGGCACACGAGCAGCTCTTCCTACTGGCTGTGTGACCTAAGGTGGGCTGCTTGACTTCTCCAGGCCTCAGTTTCCCCCTCTGTAAAACAAGACAAAGCATCACCTGCCTCGGACGGCCTGATGCTGTTTGTCTCAGTCCCTGGTCCAGGTTCAGATGCTCGCCTGGCTCTTGACCCTGGGGACTGCACTCTGTTCTTTATCACACCCCCACATCCACGTGCGTTCCCCCAGAAGACACAAGGGGCCTGAGCCATGGCCTCTGTCACCTAACAGGGTGTCCACATCCACAACTGCTAGTTCTGCCTGCACCCATGCTGCCGGACTCTGTCTTCCAGGCACCTGATATCTTTCCTGTGTTTGTAGGAGAGATTGACGCTCAGTGCTCCTTACCTGAAGCAGGGACACCATCAGCTGGGTGGGGTGTCAGCCTGAGACCTGCACTAAAAAGCTGTTCACTCAGGGCTGGAGCGGTGGCTCAGCAGTTATGGTGCTTGCCCAACATGCGCAAGTACACAGGTTCAAACCCCAGTACCACATACACAGCTAAGTGTCAGAGCAATGAAGGCCATGTGAAGAACTCAATAAAAATTGATTCTCTCTCTCTCTCTCTCTCTCTTCCTTCTCTCTTAAAAAAAGAAAAAAGAAGAAAAAAGCTGTTCACGGGTTGAAATTCAAATTTAACTAGATGTCCTGTGCTTTATCTGATCATCCATCCCTAAAGGAATGGTCCGGTGGCTCCCTGCTGAGAAGCATTCCCTCTGAGACCACCAGGGGGCGAATGAGTCCACCCTACGAAAGGACTTGGGCCATCTACCCACCAAGGACAGGTGACCAGGCCCAGCCTCTCCCTCCCAGGTGCTCCTGTCCTCTGCTGTGCAGAGGGAGGACGTGACTCAGAACCCAGAATGTTAGAGGCCCGGGTTCCGGCTCAGGAGGGTGGGTACCCAAGTCATCAGGGACCAGAACAGGACTAGACATTTTCTGGCTCACACTTCAGGGAGTCCCAAAGTGCCTGGGAGTGTCCAGCGATTCCTGTGTTCACCCAAGGGTCAACGTGTGCCTGCCAGTGACCACAGCAGGTGGAGAAAATCAACACAAGTACAACCTACAGTGGGGAACTGCATGGAGAGCGGCTCATGGGAACTCTGCCTGCTGCCCCACTTGCCTGTAAGCCTGAAACTGCCCTATAGAATAAAAACCTGTAAATTTTAGTAGGAGCAAAAAATCAGCAGAAACAAAATGAAGTGTTAGGTAGGGTAGGCAGGACAAGCCTGGGATTGGCTTTGGCCACCAGCAAAGTGACGTTTGGCAGATGCCTGGTACAGAAGGACAGATGTCTAGGCTGATGAGCCTGAGCCAGCGGGGGAGCCCCTGGGGCCCTACCAGGAGGGACAGTGGGAACAGAGTACCTGGACAAGCTGGCAGGGACAGATATTCCATCATTAGTGCTAAGGACAAAAGCAGCTGGCCACTTGGTCCTCTGCACCACCCAGGAGTCCTCGAAATGCCATGGTATCAGCTGGTCCTTTGAACTGGTCTGGTGGTTAGTGGTAGACCTTTCAGGTCAGCCAGTTGATTAGTGGTGAACTAGGGAGGTAGGCTGGTGGGAGGTGGTGGGCTGTGGAGGTGGGGCAGGTGGGAGGTGGTGGGCTGTGGAGGTGGGGCAGGTGGGAGGTGGTGGGCCTTTAGAAGTGGGGCAGGTATTTGGTAATGGACTTTTGCAGGGGGGCTGCTGTGAGGTGGTGGGCCTTTGTGGGTGTGCAAATGGGAGGTGGTGGGCCTTTGTGGGTGTGCTAGTGTGAGGCATTGGGTCTTTGTGGGTGTGCTAGTGTGAGGTGGTGGGCCTTTGGAAGTAGCCTGGTTGGAGTTGAAGGTGGGTGGTTGGGAAGTGGTAGGCATTTGGAGCTGGGTGGGCATCTGGTGGTGGACTGTTGCTGGTGGTGCTGGTGGAAGGCGGTGGACATTTGGAGGTGGAATGCTGTGATTGTGTGCTCATCTGGGGAGACAGGAGTCCCTGCCAGCTGGTGACCGCAGGGTAGGGGAGGGCAGTTCTCAGGCAGATGTCCTTTGGGGCCCAGCCCTCTAAGCAGCTCACCTCTGTGGGAGCAAGGACACAGCTTGGTATGGGGACCTGCAGGCGAGAAGAGACCAATCCTGGACAGGCAGGTCTGGTAGCCAGGAACAGAAGTCCTGCACACAGTTCCATGTCTACCTCTGCAGGCTGTGGCCTAGAGCAACTGAGGAAGAAGCAGACAGGTTTCTGGATAAAGAGACACAAGATTCCACCGTGTTCGTTCTACATGAACACCTGCAGTGGGGGTCCTTTCAGAACCATTGGGCACAGCTGACTCTTGCTGAGGTGACCACCAGGCTTGGTATGATTTTTCACTCCTGGGCTTTCTAGCCACTCAGCCCCTCCTGGTCCCTATCCCTGCCCCAGGGCTTTGAACAGCCAGGTCCCAGTCCCCAGGCATCCCTGGCTCCTCCCCCAGTCTGTGATCATCCAGGGCAGGATTGAGACCCACTCACTCTCTGGCACTCCCTGGCTGTGCTCAGGCACATTGGACCTTCTCCAAAGTGTCTGTCACCTTCTAACCAATCTGCAGTGTCCTCCACATGCCATATGCAGCTCACGCAGAGCCTGTGGCGGCAATCTTCATTTTGTTCACCTAGAACGGTGCCTGGCATCCAGTAGTTGCTCAGTAAGTGTTTGTTGAATGATCAGTGGGTCCAGGAGGCAGCAGCTAATGACACTACATGTCCAGGACTGAGCAAAAATTGCTGATGGAGTCTGGTCACTCTGCCTACCACGTGCACAGCTCTGAGGACGTCCCAGCCACTGTGGAGTCACCTTGTTGTCCCAGCACCACAAGGTGGCCCTTTCTGGTCAGAAGCCAGTGGTCCTGAAGGGCTGTAGAGCAGACGGGTGAGGACCCCGGTCCCAGGCACCCCCTTGCTGGCTCCGCGGGGGAAGATGATGAACTGGGGAGAATGAGCATTCAAACGTGGACCTATTTTAATTAGCAGCACTTTAGAAAGCGCTAGAAAGCGCATGTGATAACTGCCTAATGACTGCTGTGAGGATAATCCATTTTATCCTCCACTGGCTCCATGGTAATTACGTTTCTATTGCATTTAATTCATAGCTGATCATTGATTCCAGCTCGAGCTGGGCTTGGACAGCAGGCTCTCTGGGACAGTGCGAGAGGAGCCCAGACCCAGGGCTTCTGTGGAAGCCAGCCTCTGCTTACAGGCAGGGAGGCAGTGAGGTCTGAGACTTCAGGGCTCTTGCTGAAGGGGAAGATGGTGCACCGCCATCAGGCCTCCACCCTCACAGTGCTCCTCCCACAGCGTGGCACAGCGGGGATTGCATAGGCTCTGGGTGGACCCTGGAGGGCCTGGGTGTTTTACTTAATGGTCCCCTGCCTCGGTTTCCCCACTGACACCACAGTTTCAGTTTCATTGTGGTGGACAGGTAGGAGACCGAGGCAGAGCTAATTAGCAAGGCCTCCAACCACCACCAGCAACACTTGTGCCTCTGGATTGGTACGTTGAGGGTCTCTGGAGAGCCAGGCACCAGGCTGTCACTGAAGCGCAGGTCTCTAATGTTTGCTCTGCCAATCCCCCACCCGGTGCTCAAGTCTCCTGAGCATGCCAGTGGTCCCCACCCAATCGTTCATTTCCACAAGAGCCATTTAGGAATCCTCCTTGATTAACTGCAGCAGCCCAACCGCTGGGCAATCGCCACACCTGGAAGTCACTAATTAGGAGCCTAATTGGCCTCAGGTCCTCCATTTCCCACCCGAGGGCCCATCATGAGTTTGGTTTGCAGCTAATCACTGTGTCCAAGAGGGACAACAACAGTGACAACTGCTGTTCACTGTCCGCTCTCCCTGGCTCATAGACACCTCCCAGGGCCAGAGGGCCAGCCAGGGCACATGAGGGTCAGCTCTTGTGACTGCTCCTCTGACTCGGTAGCAATCTGAGCCAGGATGGTCAGACAGGGTGGGCTGCCCCAGAAGATAGGTGGGGCGGGCTGCAGAGGGTGGAGGCCCTGGTGGAGGGAGGCGGGTGAGCAGGGTGGGCAGAGAGGGCCTCTGAGGCTGCTTTCTTGTTTTTCCGCGTTTTGTTCTTAAGGAAGAAGAGTGAATTTAGGAAGCTGTAAACACAGTCCGTGTCTTACAATTATTCTCCCCTAATTGGATCTGTGCCAGGGCCTGGATGGATGTCCACAACACACATTCCATTCCAAAACAGCCCTGCTCTGGAGGGTGAACTGGTGAAGGGGCTCCCCGCCTCTGAGGCCAGAGTAGAGGCAGAGAAAACCCAGAAGACCACAGCAGAGGCTGGGACCCACACCAGCAGGTGCACAGCTCCCACAGCACCCCTAGGGCAGGGGAGCTGGGAGGCAGAGAGAGAGAGAGGTACAGCCCCTCCTCCCTCCCTCTCCCCTCCCACTTCCCCTCCCTCCCCTCCCCACTTCACTCTACTCCCCCTCCCCACTCCTCCTTCTGC
>PVKS010015398.1:0-46058 GCA_004027875.1 Aplodontia rufa | reverse complement strand
GTCTGCAAGTCTGTGTCTTTTGAGTGGTGCATTTAGACCATTCACATTCAGTGTTAAGATAGAAGTGTACAGTTGTTTCGTAGTCATTGTGTCTTACTTAGTTGTTTCCATGGTGGTCTTGGTTGGTTCTTGGTAGGTGATACCTTCACTGAATTTCTTCTGTTTGTGGGTTATGGGTATCATGTACTTGGTCTTCTGTACAAGACTGGATTTAACAGCCAAAGAATATTTCATTGTGGCCTGAAATATATTTTTAAGCTAATCCTTCACTAATTATTATTTAGTTAATTTTTTTCTCCCATGAATAGATGTGACAAACATCTTCTGATTAAATCTTTTCATATAGTCATGATTCTTTTAAGGACAAATCCCTAAAAGTAGAATTGAAGGACAAAAGGCATGCAAATGTTTAAAATATTTGTTTCCTTTTATCAGCTTTTGCTAGGATTTTGTACTTCTTTGGTATATATTTAAAAATACCTAGTAATAACAGAATTTGCAAAAAATAACCAGTCTGCATAAACCCAGAAGTTATATGAAAATGTAATATGGCAATAATATAATTTACTTTCTCTTTTAATACAGGAAAAGGAGAGCTTTTATTGTACTTTTAAATTTTTATTTTTTCTTGTGTAAAGGTGGCTGAAAATGAACGCTTCCCTCCCTCCACTCTGCACTTAACTAGTTCCCAAGGAGGTGGTTGGAATCCTTGGTTAGGCTGTGACCCTGATAAGTCTGGGCTGAGCTCAGAGCCAGTTGTTCTTCCTCTTTGTGATTATACATCACACTGCCTCATCACCAACCATATTGAAAGTCTTGGACAGCAGTAACAACAGCAATAAACTGTTGTAGGAATCAAATGAACCCAAGGAAATTAATCAGTAAGATGCTTACACATTAAGAAACAGTTCATTGTAAGACTTGCAGACACTGCCAATTAGTACATATTTACAATATACGTAAATCCTCTCTTGGGGTTGCATGTTTGTAGTGAGCATATTGGTTTATAATAAGTCTGTAGGGAATGGCCATAGGTAAACTTTATTTTAAATATTGGGGTCTTAAATTAGTGATAATTTATTTCTTTACTAGTGGGTATTGGTATACCTTTGGTCACTATGAAATACCGATTGGTACAAGTTCCTCTTGGAAAAAAATGTCATTTGCAAGATGGGTTGCTCATATATTTAGATTTTCATATTTATATTTAAAATAGCCTATGAAAAAAATAGCATTGCCAAAAGGGCTTACATTTAACCCTGAATTAATCTAATATCTTGAAGATATTCTCTCTTATTTTATAGAATTTGTTCTATGGAAGCACACAGACACACACACACCCCACCACTACCACCACCACCACCACCATCACCACCACCAAACTTTATTCAACTTCTTTTTTTCTACCTTCTCTCACCTTTCTGCTCCCTTCACTCTACCTAACCCTCTTTTTCTGGATTGACTCAAAGTTACCATTAGCATAAGATGTACAAGATGTAGCGTAATGTACAGGATTTCTCTGGGAACAACATCTCTCCCTGCTGTATCTGTCATATGATGTGAAGGCTGTTGAACAGGGGAAGAAAGCCTGAGCGATGTCCCTGCAGGAGTAGTAGCTGATCTCCATTTAAGGGGTTTAGAAATGTGTTATTCTGCAATGCAGGGTTGAATCTTTACTGTGTATTCATCTTTTACACTGAGGATGAATATAATTTTAATAGCATGCAGAATGATTGGTTATTTATTATAAATTCTGCCATTACTAGAGTGTTCTGCTTTTTGTCTCCAGTGAAACCTAGAGATGTTTATGTACCAAAGAATCATTTTATAGTCACTAAGTTAGGCAGAGTTATTACAGTGGCATGGATACTTTAAAAGAATGAATATTGCACGAAGGCTTATAAAGCAACTCTTAAGACAGTGTTACGAATACTTCTAAAGAATACATCTGGGTGCAGTGGTGTACAACTGTAGTAATCTCAGTGGCTGAGGAGGCTGAAGGAGAAGGATAGCAAGTTTGAGACAAGGCCCTAAGCAATTTAGTGATATCCTGCCTTAAAATAAAAAAATAAAAAGACCAGGGATATAGCTCAGTGGTAAAGCACCTCTGGGTTCAATCCCTAGTACCAACAACAACAACAACAACAAAAATAAATAAATAAATAAATAAAAATTAGCAGAGGACAAAGGTTCACAAAGTAGTTGCTACTAGGAGCAATTATTTGATTGGAATGTTCCCTTCTTTTCCATGTTTTCTTTTATGTTGTTTCTCATTGCATTATTACTTTTGACATGAATCTTTTATATTCATATATTAGATCTGTTTCACACATAAATGCTTGTTCTGCATACATTTATTATGATTTTCCTAAAATACTGTGTGAGCTGTTTTACTAAAACATATTTAGCTTTAAAGAAAACTAAAATCCTACCTGGGTGCAGTGGAACATGCCTACAATCTCAGCAGTTTGGGAGGCTGAGGCAGGAGCATCACAAATTCAAAGCCAGCCTCAGCAACTTTGCAAGACCCTAAGCAACTTAATGAGACCCTATCTCAAAATAAAAAATGGGCTGGGGATGTACCTCAGTGGTTAAGCAACCTGGGTTTAATCCCTGGTACAAAAAAAAAAAAAAGTCCTTTTACTTAAACTGTATGCCCAAACCTATGATAGACTGAATAATGACTGCTGTACAGTACCACACACTGGGTAAATAAAAAGCAATCAAAGTTTCTTTGTCTCATGATTCTGGAATCTGGTAAGTCCAAGACTGAGGAGCCACATTGTGGGGGAGAGCTTTCATGTTGTATCACCCCATGGCAGAAGATAGAAGGCATGCAGACAATGAGTGCTGAGACAGACAGGATGGATGAGTTTATGCTGTTATCAGGAGCTCACATGATAACCAACCCACTCCTGTGATGGTGTGATAATAGCATTAATCCATTCATGAGAAGAGCCTCCAAGATCTAATCACCTCTTAAAGGTCCCACCTCTCAACACTGTTACAATGGCTGCTAAATTTCAATGTGAATTTTGGAGCAGATGTTCAAACCTTAGCAACCCCCAAAGATACGTGTCTTAATCCCTTTATCCCATGGATACATTGAACTGAATGACAGGGAAATTAAAATTTAAACCAGATGGCATTAAGGTAGTTAATGGACCTACTGTGAAATACGGTGATAATCAAGGATTGTTCAGGTGGGCTTAGTATAAGCACAAGGGTTTTTAAATGTGGAAAAAGGAGACAGAGGAACTCAGAGTGATGTGATGTGAGAATTCATTGCTGTCTTTGACGACAGAGAAAAAGGATCGCCAGCCAGGGAATATGGGTGACCTTATATGACCTTCCAGAAATATTCTTGCACAATAAACACTTGTATATATTTTTTTCTCCTTTTATTTTACCTAAATGAGAGTTTACAATCCATACTTCTATATTCCTTGTGCTTGTTGTTTTATTCATGTGCTTAAAAAAGATGGAGAGACTACCATTTAAATCAGGCACAGTGGTATAGGCCAATAATCCTAGCTACTCTGGAGGCTGAGGAATAGGATTGCAAATTCCAGGCCTGCCTCAGGAATTTAGGAAGACCCTGTTTCAAACTAAAACTTAGAAAAGGGCTGGGATACAGCACAGTGCAAGCCTGGGTTTAGTCCCAAGTACCACAAGAAGAAAAACAAACAAACAAAGCCCCCAAACAAAACAAATATAAAGACTACCATTTTAATTGATTGTATTCTTTTTTATTTATTTATTTATTTATTTATTTATTTATTCTTTTTAAAAAATTATTTCATAGTAGCCCTTTATATGACCATACCACCATTTAAATAGACTCTGTTGATGGATAGTTTGTTTTCAGTTTGGGCTATTACCAGTCTTTGTGAATACATATAAATATATTTGTATACATCAGTTTATAAATTTAGAATTTTGGTGAATATTGCTAAATTATTCTCCAAAGAAGTTCTTCAATTTACACTGTGCCACTTCCCCAGCTCCAAGCTTCTTAGATACACGAAGTTAGGCCTCTGTGCTCTCATATGCTGGCCACCTGTCCTTCCCCAGCCGACTCCTCATTGGCTTACCTCACCACTGACTTATGTGGAGGGGTTCCCTGGATTCTCACGCCAAGATGTGAGACTGATTAATTGGAACATGATAGAGATAGTTGAGGTCATTCCCTCACCTCACACCACTAGATTGTACTTTGATTTTTACTTACAATGAAGAGGAAAATAAATGTAAAGCACCAGTAGGGAGATTACAAAGAATGTCACTCTTGTCTTATTTTCAATTAAAATATTATGAGAAACCAGGCATGGTAGAGCGCACCTGTAATCCTAGTGGCTTGGGAAACTGAGGCAGGAGGATCACAAGTTCAAAGCCAGCTTCAAAACCTAGTGGGGCCCTATGCAATTTAGTGAGATCCTGTCTCAAAATAAAAAATAAATGGGGCTGGGGATGTGGCCAAGGGGATGAGGGCCCTTGGGTTCAATACCTGGTTCCAAAATAAATAAATGAATAAATAAATAAGCCAAATATTGTGGCATGATTGCCCGGAGGGATTTGTCAGTTGTCCAGCTAATCTGGGTCTCGGAAACTGTGTGATTCCTCTGGCAGTGCTGGACGTGGCACTCTGCCGTGTCCTGGAGTCTGGTTTCTGTGGGATGACTGTGCAGTCATCATGGAGGCGAGGGGAGCCTTATGATATTCAACCTTGTCTTTGACCCTTTTTGGGATGTAGATGGACATTGAAACACAATGTTTAGCTAGTGTGCATGATTTCTGCATGCAGTTCTTTTGTTTTGAAAACATGTGACTTGTCGACTTGTTGCTAGAATGGGCACAAGACTTAGGCATATCTTGATTTTAACAATAAAGGAGTGTTACTCTCATGCAGGAAAAAGTAGATAGTACTTTTGGGGTCCTTGAGACCCTTAAAGGACTTTTCCCTCCACAAGTCTTTGATAAAAAAATTGTTAGCAATAATGTATGACAATGACTGCTGTACCTCACTTTCAACAAACAATTTTAAAAATGGCATTTCATAGCTATGTCATGTTATTATGTAGCTTTCTTACCTATAAATTGAAGCTAATAGTATGTTTAAGCATAATAAAATTTTGCAATTGTAATTTTTTTAAACTGAGGGATGAAAACACCTTCTCATTTTAACTTGTTTCTTTAATTAGGAATGAGGTTGAATATTTTTTGGCATATTTGACAATGTTTAATGGTTTATATTGATGTACCATTTTATTTCAAAATTGTTTTTTATTGGTTAGAAAAACTTATTTTGTATTCTCATGATTGATTTTTTTTGCCATTTTTTAAAAAGAGAATGGGACAGTGAAAGAGAGAGAAAGAAAGAAAGAATCAATTTTTATTTAGTTTTTCACATGGCTTTTGTTGCTCAGAATTTTGTTGTGTATGTGGTACTGGGGTTTGAACCCACGTACTCACACATGCCAGGCAAGCGCTGCAACTGCTGAGCCACCACTCCAGCCCCCTGCCATATGTTTTGCAAATAAATTTTTACAAGTTGTCATTTGTCTTTATGGCATTTTTTTCTCTCTGGGAGGCAATTTTAGTATTTATATAGTTAGCTTTATAAATCTTTGCTTATGGTTATTATTTTGTGTCTTGCTGTCAAAGGTGGTCCCTTCTACAAGATTTTTAAAGAAATTATATAAACCTCTTATATTTCTTCCCTAGCATTTTTACACTTTTTTTTTTTAACTTTTGAATCTTTGATCCAATAGTGGACTTTCTTTCTTTTTAGGGAAAAATCCTTGCAATTAAAGGTTTACATGAGATAACATAGATAGCATAGGGTTTTATGTTAAATAATATATTTTTAGCATAGTAGTTCCATCACTCATTGTGATGGTAACAAATAATTCTTGTTTTACCTTTGAAATTTTCAATATAACTTTAGAGTAGGAAAAGTAATATTTTGAACCATGTCATCAACCCACAATTCACCCTTTTGTGTTATTAGATTTAATGTAGGCCTGGAGGTATGCTTGCCTATCCTTGCAAGCCCTGAGATCAACCCCCAGTACTGCCAAAAAAAATAATTCAGAATTAGTGTAGTAATTTATAAAAGAATTAAATAGACATTCAAAATTGAGTTTTCATTGACTCATCACAAAACACATACTATTTATAGTCTCTGGAACTCCTGGTTTTCTAGCTCTCTGCTTTTGCCTGTCTGATCATACAGTTTAGGGGAGGAAAATGCATTCAGTCTTAGTGATTTTTTTAACTTAGTGTTCCAGTGAAAGAATAAAGACAAATTATTTGTTTTATAGTCTTGGGGTTGTTTGAAATTGGTGTCAGTAAAAACCATGAGTAAGGAAGCAAGCATTTGTGTGTGTTGCTGAGATATTTATTTCTATTCCTTTTCAATTTTTCCATGTGGCCTAACATGCTTTATTCTGTTACTTGAAGAAGTCATACGTTTGAATCAAATTAAATTTTCAGGTCAAGAAATATTTGCTTGATTAAACATGTATTACTTCAATGATGACTCCTTGCATTCCCAAGTCTTCTCAGAGGAGGGCAATACTAGCTTTGCTATTAATTGCCTTCAGCCCATTCAGGCTTGTTATGAGTGGGGTCTAAAGGGAGCCCGACTTCATCTACCAGTGTGAGGAAATAATTGTCTACACCATTGTTAATGGAGATATGTTGCTGTTCATTGAAATTCCCCAGATTATTTCACAAACATTATTTTAGTTCTTTTCTTTTTAGTGTTATTAATTTTGAAGTCCAAACTTGCAAGACAGTATCTCCATACCTCTGGGAGAGAGAAAATATTATTGCATTCCATTCCTGGTTGCCGGGAATGTAGATGAGTATTAGTGCTTGCTTTGCCTGTGGTGCAAATGACAGTCCATGTTTCCTAAGCATCCTGCCAGTTTCCTTAACTACATTTTCATTTGTGTAGGGTCAAGGAGGGTTTGAGAAGATAATGGAAAACCACATTCTCATCAGTAATGTCAGAACTCTGAAGAGGTATTCTTCACAGCACTCTGCCTCTTGGACTGCCCTGGCCTGATGTCATTATTTAGTTTTCAGCATACATTGTTCTTTCACAGTACACAGTCTTGGGATAGTACTTAAATACCCGCCTCTTTCCTTTCCTTCCCTCTCAGATGTCTAGGTTTCCTTGGTTTCATAAAAAAGACAAAAAGAAAAACTATTGGTGTTTCAGTGTAAATATCTGATGAAATGATCTATTTTGGTGAAAGGGAGAGGGAGGTGGATGAAAGAAGGGGCTGGGGGGAGAGATTTATCTTCCCAATAAAACAAATTTGACAGTATCACTCATTTGCTTAAAAACCTGATAAAGTCAGGACAATTGTGAGTCTGATATGAGTCAGGCACCATCTATAAGCATTGTATAGTTAATCCAATTAATCCTTAATGTAGGTTTTATTATCTCATTTCACACCACAGAAAAGGAATTCAGAAGTTTTAAAAGCATCTAAGGTACCACAACTGTCTTCAAAGTTAACGTTTATCCTCTCATCTAGAGTTGCGCCTCTAAATACCCCTTCCATGCAGGAATCTCCTAAATTTATATCACTAGTCTAGATACTTCTGGTCTAGTCTAATCTTCACCCTAGACCTGCTCATCCAGTGGCCTAGTTGACATCTTTGGTTAGATGTTCCGTATACACCTGAAGTTGAGTAAGTCTCCAAACTGATTTCTAATACCTTGCTTCCCATTACTTACGTAGTCACTCCCATTTAAGGCTGTGACTACCCTATCCTTTGGTTACTCAGGCTAAAAACCTGAAGTCATCCACAACACCTTTAGTTCTTATACTCCACATGCTCTGTGTCAAGAAGTCTTGTTGCTTTATCTGCAAAATATATCACCATCACCTCTGCCATTGTTCCTTGGGCTAAGCCCCCTTCTGCCTGGGTTACTAACTGTCTATTTATCAACCAGAGAACCTGTTCATGCTCTGGTCAGACCCTGCCACTCTTCTGCTTGAATTCTCTAATAGCTTTCCTAAAAGACCTGGCCCTCTTTTCTTTGTCATCGCATTTCCACTATATTCCCTCTTGCAACCTGCTCAGGTCACAAGTCTGCTGCCTTGCCTGGAACGCAGAAGGTACCCTGCTGCCTTAGGGTCTTTGCACTTGTTGTTCCCTCTTTCTGGAATGCTCCCTCTCCATATCTTCAAGGCTCATCCTCATTCTCTTCACTGAGTGAATGGTTAGTGAGGCCTCCCCTGACCACCATGTTTGCTGGCACTCTTCATCTCCCTTACCCTGTTAATTTTCCTCTGTCCAACTTATCACCTTCTAAGAGAATGTATAATTCATTTATTAATGTGTATTGTCTGTCTTCCCCCACTTCTAGCCACTCACCCCCATCTGGAAGCTCCCCAAGGACAGGAATTTTAGTCTGCCTGGCTGGCTTATCCTTAAATGCCTAGGATTTATATCAACACCTGGCACATCCTTACTGACTGATAAAAGCTGTGGAATGAATAAGTTTATTCATATACAGGTCATCAGTCTCTGCTAAAAGTGAGGCATTAGGGAGTATCCAAGACTCTCAAGTTTTCAGTTGATTCTATCCTTTTTAAAAGGATTTCTGTGTTCTGTTAAAGGAAAATCAAGTTCCAGAGAAGTTCTAACTTCCAGTGGTGAAAGGAGCCAGCATGTGTTGAGCAGTTGCTTTGTACCAGGTATTTTTTGCAGATGAGCAAACTGATTCAGGGAGATTATGCTCCCTGCTGAAAGCCACCCTCCCTGTAAGTAGCACAGGTAGAGTCAAACCCCTCTGTCAGTGCTTTTGAACCAAGCTGTGCCCTACTGTCCTTCTGTCAGCTCTCTGTTGCTTCACCTGTACGGTGTACCCCTTTCCTTACAAGTGGCATTCCAGACTCTTCCCAACCTGCAGTCTGTTTGGTGAGCCTTGGTTTTTCTCTCTCCACCGTGCCTCTGCCAACTCTAGCTCCTCTTTAAAGTCTTAACTTTTCATGTAAAAGGCCATGTGCTTGCTATTTCACACCTCTGTAAAGTGTTCTTCCTCTAACCGAAAGGCTGTTTCTTCCTTTTTTTGCCTAGGGAACCCATGCTTGTCCTTTGAGTCTCAGCTCATGTGTTGCTTCTGTGAAGTCTTTCTGCCCTTTCTTGGGAAGGTGGTTGATCACCGCACACTGCTTTCCAAAGTGCCACCTATCATCTCAAGTGCTGTGTTCTACTTTGTCCACCAGGATTGGGGCTTCCATTCTTCTTCTCTTTATCAGTGCTTAGGATGGGACCTACACTACATCACATAAGATTACATGTTTTTGACTTAGTGACTTAATGGTGACTTTAGCTCTAATGGGTAATTGAAACTCCTATGGACTTTAGATTTGAAAATGGAAGAATGACAGGTGAAGTCTGAGAAAAGTCTGGATGACACCTACGACATACTCTGTGGATGAAGCACTCATTCAAATGTGTATTGCTACAGAGTGATTAGTAAGTGCATGCATTTCATGGGTTCGAAACCTTGCCCTGCTGCCTATTTCAGGTTTAACTTTACCAGGTTACATACCTCTCTGAGCCTAACAGTGTTACCAAGAGGATATAAAGACAATATGCAAAAAAACCCCTAACACTCAATAAATATATGTCATTACAGCAAAGCTCTCTTTGTGGTACATGATCTAAGCTCTAAATTGCATTGAATAGATAGAATTAAAAACAATGAAGAAATCAGTCATTAAGAAACAAGCGTGCCACTAGGTATGGGGACACTCCTGTAGTCCCTGCAACTCAGGAGGCTGAGGCAGGAGGGTTGCAAGTTCAAAGCCAGCCTCAGCAATTTAGTGAGACCCTGTCTCAAAATAAAAACTAAAAAGGGGCTGGGTATGTGGCTCAGTGGCTAACTAAGCACCCTTGGGTTCAATCCCGGAAGCCCCTGCCAAAAAAACCCCCAAGCAAACAAGCCTGCCATTTGTTCTTTGCAGTTCCTTTAGATTGATTTGTCACTTATCTTGTTTTCTTTTTCTAAATAGAGCTCTGTCTGAAGTGGTAAGTTGAAAATTTTAAACATAAATGAAGAGAGTTATTACTACAGGGGAAAATTAGAATGTGAGAGTTGTGTTTTCTCAGAACAATTTGATTATAAATAGTGACAATCTTAACGTTTAGGAGATGGGGTAGGGAGAGGTTTTACCAAGTAGAGCATTTGATTGCAAGAATTGAGTCTCAAGCAGAACCTGTCTGCAAGTCCCTGTGATATGGTGTCCATCCATGTAGTAGAATTATGTTTAGAGAGAATCCTTTTTTTTTTTTACCAGACTGCCATTTTTATTTATTTATGCTGTACATACATGCATAAGCACAAACTTCAATAAGCATAGCTAATTTATCCCAGAGTCTAGATTACTTTGAATACCTAATACAATGTAAATGCTATGTGAATAACTTTCATACTGTGTTAATCAGGGAAGAATGATAAGGAAAACAGTCTGTACATGTCCAATACAGAGGCAATCTTTTTTACAAGTTTTTTTCTTTCTGTTTTTTTAATTCATTCGACATAGTCGCACATATTGGAGGGAACTGTCGTTACATATTCTTGCATATATGGATATTGACAAAGGAAGTTAAGGTGGATCCTGGTCCAGGGTGTCCCTCCTTTGGCCACTTCCTGCTCCCATGTCTCCTGTGCTTTACCCCCATGTTATAGGTAGAACTAAGCCTACACATATGTATTAATTTTTGGATTTTCTGATCCTCTTTACCCTCCTATGTGTAGTTGGGCTTAGAAAGAATCCTTGAGGCAAATTTTAAATGATGCAGGTATGCATGTCCAGTTGCAGTATAACTTTACATTATCTTAGCATCTGGAATTTCCACTCTGTGGGTTATCAGAAAACTTCTAGGCTGGCAATAATTAAAAGATTTGGATTAGAAGCATGTAATATGAAGCCTGTGATATCTGAAGACAGGTTAACCAGCTTAATACCAGGTGTTGGAGGCTGGGGATTTTTCCTGGTTACAAATCTTTATGCCAAATTTTTGTTCTGGCAACTGGCCTGAGATCATGCTGAGAGATCAAATGCAGAAATAAACAATTGTTTGAGAAAACCATTTGGAAGTCAGAAATTTATTTTCTCTGCCTTGATTTCATTATTATACATTAGTAAAAATACCACAAATTACGGATGAAATAAAGTGTGCTTTAATTAATTAAACATTGTGTTTACCTTCTAGAGATAAAACAGTGAAAATGATGGAAATTGTCTCTGTCCTCTTGGAGCTTATAGTTTAATGGATAAAGGAGACAACAACAACAACAAAATATGCAGCACACGTATTTACCAGGCAGGTTGCAGGGGGTTGACGATAAGTTGTCTCTTAACACTGTTAGGAAGGAAGGAGAAAGCGTTTCTGAAAACCTGACAGTTAAGGTGCAAGATTCCAGGGAGCCTGCCTGCTGAAGGGAGAGTATTTTAGGCTGGGGTTCGGCGTGTGCAAAGAGGCTCTGAAGTTGGGGAGGGCTTGGCTGTGGCTCCTTTGGAAAGGAGAGCAGTACTGCTAAAATAGTGAGCAAGGTTCGAAAGGCAGGCAAAGGTCAGATCATGCAAGGGTGGAGGCTCGTCTCCGTGGCATGGAATTTGGAGTTTATTCTTAGTGAAAGTGAAGTCACTATAGGGTTCTGAAACTCAATTAGCTAGCTGCAATGTTTGTAGTATATGGAAAATGTATTAGAAGAATAGATCAGTAGGAAGGATCTTGGGCAAGATGAGAAGCCATGGTGGCTTAGACTGGATGGTTATGTGCAGAGGGAGAGAAGAGGATGAGTTCAGGATTATTTGGATAGTAGAGATGGCAGGACTTGTTGGATTGGATGTGGGGAGGAGGGTGACAGAGAAAGCAGGGGTGACTGCCAAGTTTCTAGCTTGAGGAACTGGGTGGGTGGGAGTCCTATTAACTGACATAGGAAATTATCTGAATCAGATAGAGAAGGACATAGAACAAAGGCCAAAGGAAGCTTAAGGTTGGCAGCGCTGAGCAGAGTCTAGCCACCCACATGTTTTAATTCCCATTCTCTTGCTTTTTACCAAAATAAAAGCTTTTCATCTGCTGCAGACTTTGAACACAGTGCAATCTCTGTGTCTTCAATAATTTATGCAGTATCCTCAAGTAAAAGCGTTAGTGTCCAAGGCCTTGTGATTCTAATCTGGTTTCTCAGAATATTTCAATGGAAAGATATGAAAGGAAAGGTTTAAAGAAAAACTCCATCATTTATTACTATGGTGTAATTTCAAGGGCCATAATTAATTTATATCAAGGGTCACTCTCCTTTTTGGAGGTGTATAATTTAACTAGAAAGGTTATCTTTCCTCCAGGACCTGTTCCACTAACACCTGCAGCCTATTTATAGGAAACTAAACATGTTGATTGATGTGTTTTGCTTTTAGCTGATTTTTTCCTCCCTTGTGAACAACCAAAAAGGACTTTGGAGGTTGGGCGTTGCTACCTTCAGCCTAACATAGGCAGTTACTTCTTGAGGGAAGAGATGATTCTCATCAGATCTTACTTTTAAAAATATCACGTCACTTTTTGTTATAAATAAAGTGTCTTTATGGTAGATAGATTGGAAAGAAAATTACACAACATCCTGTAATCCCAATATCAAGAAGGAATTTTCCTCGAGTCTTCTTAAAACTCTGCTCAGTGTTGTGCTTTATATTTGACATACAATTTTGTAGCTTCCATTTGTTAACTTAATATTTTGTGTGACTCTTTTCCATATCTTAATGACTTAAAAGTAAACATTTTAAGCAACCTTGTAATAGTCCATGACATGGAGTACTTAATTATTCCTGCTGTTAAGCATTTAAGTTATTTTATGTTCTTTGTAGGGCAATTTTAAGTTTAAGGGAAAAACCAGACTTTTTTTTTTTTTTAAATAGAGAGCATAGTGTTTTAACAAAAGAAACTTAAATCTTCTAATCAACCAGAATAATTGGCAAAAGCCACTGTCTTCTCTGGGCAGCTTTAGAAGAACGATTGGGTCATCAGAGCAACTGCAGTAAGAACATAGTCTCCTGGCAAGCAATTTCTGAACTCTCAGCTCCAGCAGTGCTTGCATGCTCTGAGAGGTCCCAGAGACAAACTTGGACTCCCCCTCCCCCAGGCTGCTCAGCACTGTCACTCCTGGGGCTCTTTGCCCTACTCCTTTGAAGCTTTGAAGTATTTCCATTTGTTGCTAGCACCTCTGGATCTTGTCTTGCAGGCAGACAGTTTTGGGCTGCCAAGTCTGCCTTATCCTCAGCTGAGCCCTCCACTGTAGCAGTCCCTCAGGGTTCAGCAGGACGACACCTTCTAGCCATCCATCCAGTCAACTTCCAAGTTCAGGAACTGGCTAGATGTGGGGACATAATGATGAGACAGGTGAAGCTACCTTCATGGTTTAGGCTTAAAGGGAAATAACTACACAAGAAGATTGCTTAAGCTATTTGGGGCCTTTAGTGGCTCTATATGAATTTTATGATTATTTTGTCTATTTCTGTGAAAAATATCAATTGGTATCTTGATAGGGATTGCATTAAATCTATAGATTGAATTGTGTAGTATGAACTTTTTTTTTTTATTTTTGGTGCCAGATATTGAACCCAGGGGTACTTAATCACTTAACCACTGAGTCACATCCCTAGCCCTTTTTATATTTTATTTGAGACAGGGTCTCATTGAATTTCTTAGGACCTAAGTTCCTGAGGCTGGCTTTGAACTCACAATCCTCCTGTTTCAGCCTTTCAGGAGTTGCTGAGATTATAGGCATGTGCCACTGCAGCTGACAGTGTGGACTTTTTAACCACATTAATCTTCCAGTTCATGACCATAGGGTGGCTTTTCATTTTTGTGTGTGTTCTTTTCAATTTCATTTATTAGTGTTTTACAGTTTTTTCTTTTTCTATTTATTTGACATAGTCTTTCATATTGGAGGGAGTCATTGTTACATAGTCATGTATAAATGGATGTTGACCAAGTAAGTTAAGGCTGATCCTAGTCTAGGATCACCCTCCCTTAGTCCACTCCCCGTTCTCATATCTCTTCTGCGCTATCCTCATGATATAGATAGCAATAAGCATATAATGTATATTAATTTTTGAAATTTCTGAGTTTCTCTACCTGCCTGTGTATAGTTGGGTTTCTTATGGGAGTCGAGAGTTCCCAGTTGCATTGATAACCCCCCACATGCAATCCCTTCCTCCCCTCCTTTCCCCCCTGCCTTTTCCCCCCACCTTCATAATTATGGTTTCCCTTGCTTATGTGAAATTTCATCTATGTTGAGATTATTATTTAAGCTTAGCTAACTTTCAATCCTGTCTTACATTTTACTCTAACTTCCATATATGAGAGAAAACATTTGGACCTTAAATCTCTGAGTTTGGGATATTTCACTTAGCATAATTTTTTCCATCTCCATCCATTTGACTGTAAATGCCATGATATTGTTCTGTTTAATAGCAGAGTAGAACTCTAATATATATATATCTATATCTGTATATGTGTATATGTATATATCTATATCTATATATATCATAGTTTTTGAATCCCCTCATCCATCAAGGGTCATCTGGGTTGGCACCAGAGTTTAGCTATTGTAATTTGAGCTTCTGTGAACATTGATGTACCTGTGTCTCTGTAATGCTGTTTCCAGTTTTTTTGGGAAAATACTTAGGAGTGGGATAGCTGGGTCATAAGGTGATTCCATCCCTACCTAGTTTTTTGAGGAGTATCCATACTGCTTCCCAGAGTGGCTGTACAAGGTTGCAGTTCCACCAGCAGTGTGATAGTGTTCCTTTCTTCCCACAACCCCTCCAGTGTCTATAATTGTTCATATTCTTCAGTTTTGCCACTCGGACTGGTGTGAGGTGGAATCTTGGTGAAGTTTTGATTTGCATTTCTCTGATTGCTAGTGATGTAGAGTATTTTCTCATGTATTTATTGGCTTTTTGGATTTCCTCTGTTGAGAAGCTTCTGTTTAGTTCCCTAGCCCATTTATTGATTGGATAATTTGTGATTTTGGTGTTCAGTTTTTTGAGTTCTTTATATATTCAGAATATCAGTCCCCTGTCAGAGGTATAGCAGGCAAAGATTTTCTCCCATTCTGTGGTTTTCTTTTGCCATTCTTTACTATTTCTTTAGCTGTGCAGAAGCTTTTTAGTTTAATGGCATCCCACTCATTTATTCTTGGCTTTAATTCTTGTGCTATGGGAATCTTGTTAAGGAAGGAGGTGCCTACACTGATGTGGTGGAGTATTGTTCCTATTTTTTCTTCTAGCAATTGTATAGTTGTAGAGTTCTTCTACCAATTGTGTAGCTTAATTTCTAATTCTTTGATCCATTTGAATTTGATTTTGTGCAGGTTGAGAGATACGGACTTCAGTTGTCTGCATATGGCTGACCAGTTTGTCCAACATCATTTATTGAACAGGCTATCTCCTTCACACTATGTTTTTGCCTCCTTTGTCAAATATCAGATGATTAAAGATTTGTGGATTTGTCTCAGTATCTTCTAGTCTGTTCCGTTGGTCTTCATGTCTGTTTTGATGCCAATACCGCATTGTTTTTGTTACTATAGCCCTATAGTATAATTTCAGGTCAGGTGTTATGACACCTTTTGCTTCATCTTTCTTGCTTAGTAATGTTTTGGCTGTTCTGGGTTTCCTGTTATTTGAAATGAATTTGAGGATTGCTTTTTCTATATCCATGAAGGATGTCATTGGTATCTTGAGGGGGATTACATTGAATCTGTACAGGGCTTTTGGCAGAATGGCCATTTAAATTATATTGATTCTGCCTAACCAAGAACATGGAATGCTTTTCCATCTACTCAGGTCTTCTTTAATTTCTTTTTTTAATGTTTGATAGTTTTCATTGTAGAGAACTTTTATATCCAGTGTTAGATGAATGCCCAAGTATTTTATTCTGTTTGAGGTAATTATGAATGGGACAGATTTCCTGATATCGTCTTTGGCAGAATTGCAGCTGGAGTATAGGAAAGCTGTTGATTTATGAGTGTTGATCTTGTATACAGCCATTTTGCTAAATTCATTTGTAAGTTCTAGAATTCTTCTGATTGAGCTTTTTGGGTCTGCTAGGTATAGGATCATGTCATCAGCAAATAGAGATAGTTTGACTTCTTTTTTCCCTATTAGAATTCCTTTGATTTTCTTCTCTTGTCTGATAGTTCTGGCTAGGGTTTCAAGGACAAAATTGAATAATAGACACAGATTGAAGGTGAAAGGTGGCAAAAGAACCCTACCAGGCATGTGGCCCAAGAAAGCAAGCCAGTGTTGCAATCCTTATACCAAAGTTAATTTTGACCAATGATTAATCAGAAGGGATAAAGAAGGTCACTATACCATAATAAGGGGAACAATACATCAAGAAGATGTAATGATAGTTAACATTTATGCCCCCAATTACAACCCTTCCAAATATATAGAAAAAGTATTCAAGGACATTAAACCTCTTATTGATTTTAACATAATAATACTGGGGGACTTTAATACATCACTATCAACAATAGATCATCAAAGCAAAAAAATTAATAAACATATCTCTAAACTAAACAACTCTATCAAACAATTGGACTTAACAGACATTTATAGAATATTCTATCCCAGATCATCTGTTTTACAGTTTTTAAAGTTTATTATTTTGTAGTTTTATTGTAAAGATCTTTTACCTCTTTAAAATTATCCATATTATAAATGGAATTGCTTTCTTGATTTCTGAATTAGTTTATTATTGGTTTATAAAAATGCTAGTGATTTTTATATATTTATCTTGTACTTTCAACTTGACTAAATTTGTTTATCAGTTCTAACAGTTCTTTGGTGGAGTCTTTAGGTTTTCTAAATGTGAAATTATGTTGGGCTGGGTGGGGATGGAGCTCAGTGGTAGAGAGCTTGCTTAGCCTGTGGGAGGCTCCAGGTTTGATCTGCAGCAACACACACACGCGCGCACACACACTACCCGTGTGCACACAATCATATAATTTAATTTCATACTTTCTAATTTAGATGCCCTTCCTTTCCTTTCTCCCTTCCTCACTCCTTCCTTCCCTACTTCCCTCTCCCCTTCTTTTTGTACTAGGAATTAAACCCAGGGCACTCTATTACTGAACTTTTTTTCTTTATTATTATCTCACCAAGTTTCTGAGGCTGGCCTTGAACTTATGATCCTTCTGCCTCAGCCTCCAGAGTCACTGCGATTGCAGGCATATGCCACCATGCCTAGCTAGCTGCCTTTCATATCTTTCTGTTGTCTGACTGTTCTGTTATAGAGTTCCTCCATTTGGTTTTAATATGTCCCAAAGTGATTTTCTTTTACCTATGTGTGAGTAATAGTTGGCTTAGGATAAAATAAAAATTATATTTTTTGTTCCTTAGGTTAGGATGTTTCTCCTATTATGTTGCTTTCCACACAGTGCTCAACATTATGTTGTAGATGTAGCTGATGCTCTTTCCGTATTGATAAAATGTGAATTTTAAAAATTAAGAATAAATTCTTTGAAAGTTTTATGATATTTATTTAAATGCTATGAGTTAGGGCATTTACTAATAAGTAATGATTTGTTCAAGTTATATATTTCTATGTTGTCGTGATTTAGATATGGGGTATCCCCTAAAAGGTCCTGTGTTAATGAAGGAGTATTCAGATGTGAAAAGATTAGATTATGAGAGCTGTAACTAATTGGTTCATCCTATTTAATTTTTTTTTGAGAAAGAAAATCAAATTAACTCTCTGTTTTTCTCTCTCATACACACATACTCTCTCTCTTTATTTTTCATCTGGTTTTTGTTTTTCTGACATTTAGTTGTGTATGTGGTGCTGGGTTTTAAACCTGTGTCCTCGTGCCTGCCAGGCAAGTGCTTTACCACTGAGCCACCACTCCAGCACCAAGGTCCTGTAAGTTGGTCTTCTCAGGTTTTTTGTCACAGTGACAAAGTTGACAACACATATGTTTATGCTTGACTAGTTGGTGGTCAAATGTACAAACATAGCTAATGATAATCACTGGAAAACCTCAAAATTTTTGTCTTTATAGGATATTCATGAAAAGAAATAGTGATATACTAGAGTCAATGATCTTAAATTTTGTCACTATGTCGTATTTGAACATGGGCCTATCACAATAACTTCCTGAGATCAACCACTTATAAATTAAGAGAGTTAAAAATCAGGATCCCTTATTTTTTCTTTTTATTTTTTTAATGTTTCTTTAATTTTTAAAAATTTTATTGAGGAGTTGAGTTTTTGTACAATCATAAATGCATATGTAGTAACAATATGATATGCCCCTGATCCTAATCAAGAATCACCTCCACATCACCCATACTCCAGTCTCTTGACTCTTCTATATTTCCCCCATAACAGATATAAATGTCTTTATATATATATATATATATATATATATATATATACATAAACCATATGTATATGATTGTGCATTATTTTTTCAAGTGTTCTTAACATCTGTAAAGTATGGCGCTATAATAATCATATCAGAGTAGGATGTTTTGCAGAACCTTAGTTGGTTTGTCTCTCCTGACTTAGAACAAGGATAAGGAGTTTACTGTGTCTGGTCCACAGATTTCAGATCTGTATGGGCTATTATTTGAAAGCAAACTCATTTTTCTACAAGTTTTATTTTCTATTTATTATTATATTTGCAGGTAAGTATCAAGATTTTTAGAAATATTAACTAACTTATGTGACTGAGTGATTGAAAATACATCTGCTTTTTCTTTTGGGGAATAGATTGTTCTTTAGCCAGTCAGGCTATCTAGTTAAATAAGACAGGGAAATCATTAACACATTTTCTTTTTGCAAAAGAGCAGTTACGTCCCATAAAGTTTATATGATGATATATTAAATTTTAGATTCTGCCTGTAAAGCATAAACATTTCACTTGCTTTAGCTTTAAAAGTCTTCAGAAATGAAGAGCAATTTGAGTAAAAATAAGTTGATTTGTAAAATATAAAATATTTTTTATTTAGTATCAGTTGTTATAGATCTTTTCTGTTGATTGTTAATGGAGAACTTTTTCCTGAATAACATTATGCTTTTTTACTTAAAGGCTGAATTTGCATTGATTTCTTAGTTCATTGTGGTGAAATTGAGTCTAACAATTCTTTTTTTTTGGCTTCATCTTTCCATTTATTTAGATTTTCTTAAATTTCTTACAATATATTCTAAAGTGTTAAGTGTACATATGTTATATTTATTGGTTTAATTCACATTTTTTAAATTTTTTTATTCAGAAATTTATTTGTTGAACAAACAAGCTTCTAATGAAATAATATAATATAGATATAAATTCTGAAAATTAGATTTACCCCCAAGAGGCCCCCCAATTGCCTACCCTTACCCTTCCCTCCCTCCCAATACATCTCTACAAATGCCTTAGGTTGTATGACAGTACACCTTTTCCAGATTTAAAACATGATAATAGACCTCCTTTCTCAATGGCCAGGGTCTAGCTCCAGCCTCCACAGATGAATGAAGACATTCGACCCTTGGTTCTTGGGGTTATGCTGATTTCACTCAGCATTATTTCTTCTGGAGCCATCCATTTACCTTCAAAGGCTGCAATATCATTATTTCTAATTGCTGAGTAAAACTCCATGGAATATATGTACCACAGTTTTTGGATCCATTCATCCAGTGAGGGACATCTGGGTTGTTTCCATAATTTAGCTAGTGTAAATTGAGCTGCTATGAATATCAATTTCGATGTGTCACTGCTAATAATTCTTAGGAGGAAATCAAGTATCAAGAAAGGGAAATGCTTAAGAATTATAAATCCTGTTTTCATATTGATACTGTTTTATGATAAATCACAATGTAGAAAAATTTTACTTACTTTTTAAGTCAACAGATTGACCACATTTAACAACTGCTTTGTGATGGAAGCAGCAGTTATAATTTCTACTCTTGAATAGCTTATTATTTAAAAGGAAAAAGAGTTTGCAAGTAAAGAAATGTGTCTTAAGGCTGGGGGCATATAGCTAAGTGGTATTGTATGTGCATAGTATGCGCGAGACTGGGTTTTATTCCTAGCACGCAAATGCGTGCACACACATACACACATAAATAAAGAGGGGCTGGAGTAGTGGCTTAGTGGTTATGGCACTTGCCTGGCATGCAGGAGGACTCAGGTTCGAACCCCAGCACCACATATACAATGAAATGTCAGAGGAACAAAAGCTACATGAAAAATTAAATAAAATTGATTCTCTCTCTAACTGTCCCTCTCTCTTTAAAAAAATAAAATAAAATAATGTATCATTCCTTGTCTAATATGTGCTAGAAGAAATACAAATGACCACAAACTTTGTTCAATCATAAATGTGTTCATGCTAGTATTTGTGTATGTATGTAATATATGTAGAATTTCTAGGAAATGGACATATATGTATACATATGAAATTCCTGATAATTATAGACATATAGAAACAGATTTATTCTAGAGTTAAGAATGATGTTATCATTCAGACATATTTCATAGAAGAGGTGCCTATTCAGAAGTTCTGTGGATCTTACTCTTGATTTTAAATCAAACTTCTATATACCAACTTATTTTTTATTATATTTTAATACACTTATGACCTTAGGCCTAAGGCTTCCACCAATATGTATGATCTGTTCAAATATTAAAATTTAATTTTGAAATTTCATACCCATTTGTCAGTGCAACCAGTGGATAGAGTGAAGAGCAATCTTTTGGTATAAAGGTCTGGGTAGCCAAACAGCCTGGACAGGGAGGGAAGGCTTGCTTAAGGCAGACCTTGGGTGGAGCTAGACACTGGGTGTTCAGAGAATCAAAGCCTGTGGATAATGGGGGTCCAGTTAGGCCTGAGAGCTGAAGAATCAGTTGAAGCAGAAGATGTAAGAAACAAACAGGGTCACAGATAGCCCACAACTGCTATCTGTGTATAAGGGAAAGTGTTCTTAATGGTGGTGCTAAAACTAATTTCCCTTTACTGCTCTCATGATTCCAGCTGAGTGTGGCAAACTACACATCTTTTCATGTGTACTTGTAGCTAGAAGAGATCATCAAAATAAAGCTCAGGTAAGGAAACTGAACTGCAGAGAAGTTGTTCATACAGCAGTCTTAATAGGCATGGATAGGCTTCTTCACCCTGAAAGAAGTAAAAGTAAGTGTTGATAGATAAAGCACTATTTCTATACCTGTACAGGATTTTTTTTTTTAAAGAGAGACAGGGACATTGAGAGAGAAAGAAAGAGAATCAATTTTATTTAGTTTTTTATGTTACGTTCATTGCTTTGACACCTACTTGCTGGGGTTCAAATCTGCATCCTTGTACGTGCCAGGCAAGTGCAGTAACTTGCTGAGCCACCACTCCAGTCTTTTTTTTTTTTCTTTTAAGAGAAAGAGAGAGAATCAATTTTATTTATTTTTTCATTTGGCCTTTGTTTCTCTGATGCTTAGTTGTGTGTGGAGCTGGGGTTTGAATCCAGGTCCTTGTGCAAGCCAGGCAAGTGCTTCAACCGCTGAACCAACACTGCAGCCCCAGTATCTTAATTTATAAATAGTTATCAAGTTAATTTACGAATATAACATAGGTTTAGTCAAAATAATTCTGAGATTTGGGGGAGTAACTTAAAAGGATGATATAATGGGAAAATAAGCATGGGGGCTTCCTGAGGAACTTTCTGAAAGGGAAAAATAATGGGTAATAATGATGAGAACACATAAACATAGACCTGTGGAATAATATTTGAATCTAGAAACAGGGTTAACAGTATATAATCTCTTAATATGATAAAAATACTTTACACAGAAAAGGAAGATTTGCAGTGATATTGGGAAGCTGAGTAGCAGTATTTTTTTAAGTATTCATATCAATATCTTTTACTATAAAATGATATAAATTTGTATTTTTTATTGTAAAATTCACCATCTTAATCATTTTAAAGTTAACAATGCAGTGATATTAAATGCGTTCGTTATGTTGTACAGTCATTATAACCATCCATCTCCATAGTCTATCATGTAAAACAGAAACTCTGTCCCCATTAAATTACTTCCCATTCTGTCCTCCCGGCCACCCCTAGCAACCATTATTCTACTTTTTATGTCTTTGATTCTTCTTCTCTAACTGCTTCAAATAAATGGAATCATACAGTAATTATCTTTTCTTTTTCTTTTTCTTTTTTTTTTGAGAGAAAAGAATCTACTTTATTTTTTCGTCTGGCTTTGTTTCTCCAACTCTTAGTTGTGTATGTGGTACTAGGTTCAAACCTGGGTCCTTATGCATGCTGGGCAAGCGCTCCAACCACTGAGCTGAGCCACCACTCCAGACACCAGTAACTGTTTTTTTTGTGACTGGTTCATTTCACTTAGGATAATGTTGTCAAGGTCCGTCTGTGTTATTCCATATGGTGGGATTTCCTTCTTTTATGGTGGAATGTTATCCCATTATATGTTTAGACCCTATTTTGCTTATCCCTTCATCTGTTCATGGACATTTATGGTTTAAATGTGGGGTGTGCCCCAAAAACTCATGTGTGAGACAATGCAAGAAGATTTAGAGGTGAAATTACTGAGTTATGAGAGCCTTAACCCAATTAGTGAATTAATTGGGTTAACTGAGTGGTGACTATAGCCAGGTGTGGTGTGTCTGGAGGAGGTGTGTCCCTGGGGTGGCATGCCTTTGGGGTTTATATTTTGTCCTTGTTGAACAGAACACTCTCTCTGATTCTTGGTGGCTATGTCCTGACCTGCTTTTTTTCCACTACACCCTTCTGCCTTGGTATTCTGCCTCACCTTGAGCCCCAAGGAATGGAGCTGGTTATGTATGACCTAGACCTCTGAAACTGTAAGCCCCCCAAAAAATTTTACTCCCCTAATTGTTCATTTCAGGTCTTTTGGTCACAGCACACAAGTTGACTAAAACAGGTTGCTTCCACATTTTAGTTATTATAAATAATGCTACTATGAACGTTGGTATACAAATATCACTTTGACACTGTATTTTCAATTTTGGGGGGTATATATCCAGAGTTGGAATTTCTGTGTCACATTGTTATTCTTTTTTTTTTTAATATTTTGTGGAATGGTTACTTGTTCATTTTTATCCCCCAAGTGTTGAAACTTTTTGTAGATTAATGAACAAAACATAATTTACACAAGCAGATGTATAGTTGGTAAAATGCACATGAAGCCACATTTATTATAAGTTATGACTAAAGATCTTGCTTGAATTTATAGCACACAGATGTTATTTGGTTATTACTCAGGTAATCCTCCCTCCCTTTAGAAAAGAGAACAAACTCATTTTAGCAAAGTTGTGGTAAAATCTGTACACTTATATGTCATTACCAGTGGGGAAAATTTGTACAGTCCACCGGGGAGAAAAAGACAAAAAGGTAAATTGTAGGAAAAAGTTAAAAAAGTTTCTCAAGTCCTTTGGCCTATTAGTTCCATCCCTAAAATTTTATCCCAAGGAAATATGGGTACACATGATATTCAGATTGTATTATTTCCTTCAATAACAAAAGATTGGCAGGAACCCTGATGTTCATGGTGAGAGTGCTGGCATGTAAGCAGCGGTACAGCAACATGACAGTCTCATCAAGTCATTATGATGAAAGGTATGGAGACTGAACATTTGGAGAAATATACTTAATATGTAATGTTAAACAGAACCCATGATTTGATTTCAAGAATAGTAAATTTGTGTTAAAGCTATTGGGTAATAAGTAATTCTATTGATTCCATCAAGATGGTAGTTTACAGGGTTTGTTAATATAATTAAAATAATGTTTAAATGTAATATTGCCTTTACTGTAAATAAATCAAAGGAAATCTAATTCTTGCCCTTGTGAAGCCAATTAAAAGTATCATGGAATTGAGACTCCAGCACCTGGTGTTCTAGGTCCCTGAGGTGAGCGTGATGCAGAGAATCAGACACATGGGCCATTTGGCTTTTTGCCTGCAGTTTCAGTCACCCCATTCAGCTCTTAAGACTGCTACACCACATGGGGAAGTTGGGAGGACAACACTCACAGGGTAAACCCATTAGTCCAGCCTTTTCTCTGGCCAGTTTTCTCAATGTTTTTGAACCTTTCTTTCTACAAATTTTGTGCATGGAGGATGGGGGTAGAGATGGTAGGAATAACTCAGGATGCTTTCCCCAAGTAATTGGAACAAATTATTTATCATGTAAAATAATTAGATACCCAGAGTAGATGTATGTAATTATCTAAATCCCTGAGGGATAAGAAAAATTCATGTCAGTGTTCAACTTTCTGGAAGCCATTAGTCAAAGGCTTGATTTACATCTGTAAAGGCACAAGAGAATATAGATCAAATCCGTAATGTAAGTGAACTGTCTGAATGCACAGCCAGCGGAGAGGGAGGATGGCTTGTGTAAAGTGGTACAAGAGGACCATCCTCACATTAAAAGCAGACATGCAGCTGTTGTTGAGCTAGAAAGAGCTAATTAACGGTAGCTGTACTAAGAATCACTTGGAAAATTAATATGTAAGAGCTTAAGAATATGAGCACATTTTTCAGAATATGTTTCTGGTTTGTCCTGATTCAAAAGGGTAACTTGTTTGCCACTGTTTTGGTGGCATATTAGTCAGCTGGGCTGCCATAACAAAGTACCTTAGACTGGGTGGCCCAAACACCAGGAATTTATTTCTCCCATAACTTGAGATACCCATTATAGAAAGTTATAGTAGTTGGGAAGTCCAAGATCAAGGTACCAGCAGACATGGTTCCCTGGTAAGGGCTCTCTTGGAGAAGGTCACTTTCTTGTTGGTCTTCACATGGGGGAAGGGGAAGAAAACTCTCTGGTGTCTCTTATAAGTGCACTAATCCCATCATCCCCTCCCTTAGGACCTCATAGAATTCTAATTGCCTTCCAAGGCCCCATCTCCACAGATCATACATTGGTGGTCTGGGCTTCAACATATGAATTTTGGAAGGATGCAGTTTGGTCCATAGCACATGGTAATTTTCCTGACAGATACCCTGTCTTACACTTTTTCAGAGCTCATTCTAGTTGTAGCATATTTGCTGTCATGGAGATCAGAGTCAACATTGTTTGATTGAAGGTGATAGTTTGTTAATTTTTTGCTTATTGTGATCTGAAAAGCAAACACACTTTCATAATAATCTATGGAATTTATTCCAGTGACTTGTCTAATGTTAGAATGCTAAGCAGCAATATCAGTTCAGTTCATGTATTCTTTTTCCTTTTCTAGAACATTAATATATTTAATAATAGCAAATTTTCTAGGCTTCTACAAATTTGTGCAATATCTTAAAAATAATTAGTTTATAGATAAATTTACATTCATAGTAGGAAAAAAATGAATGCTTATGCTTATGTACTCTGTGAAGCAGTTGATGAATTTCGGGATGAAACAAAGGATGGCACATTCGACCTTAGCCGACAGCTTTCCTTGTGACCAAACGAGTCTGTTTTATTTCGTGCACCCAACCCTCAAATGGGTGAGTTTGTCACTTCAGTTAGAATTATTGGTGCATTAATCTCCCACAGACACAGATATAGTGGAGCATAAAATGCTAAAAACTTTTAGTTTTTTATATCTATCAAAAGGAAGAAAAGAAAAACATAAGAAATCTCTTGTTTTTGGCTTTTGTGGAGACTTTTCATTAATCTGTACTAAAATTTTAAAGTTCTGATTTTTTTCTTTAGAATATTGTGATGAGCATTGTCCTATAGATAGAAAAATACCTCAATCAAAATTACATCAAAAATAGGCTTGGACCCAGATGCTCACACCTATAATCCCAGCAACTCTGGAGGCTGAGGCAGAAGGATTGCAAGTTTGAGGCCAGCCTCCACAATTTAGTGACACCCTGTCTCAAAATAAAAAATAAAAATGGCAGGGGATGTGGTTGAGTTACCCTAAAGTGTCCCTGGGTTCAATCCCTGGTATTAGGAAAAATAAATAAAAATAAAAAATACCTGGAAACCAAATCTTAAGTGTTTGATTTTTTCCCCTTTCTTTGCATGTATATTTGGTTTTGTTTGTGGTCTGTTTGCTTTTGGGTTCCTACCCAGAATTAAATTAGAAAGAAATTTGGGTTATCAGATTCTTTTCATAATGCTACTAATGATTTTATGTGAGCTGTAAAATACAGTTCCAAATATCTTTTTCATTCATTATTTTTTGGTGTTAAGTCCAGGACAAAGATTGAAGGTTTTCAAAATGATAAAGCCTTTTTTTAAACTCATTTTTGTTTCCTTCAGTTGATAGGTGAGAAAGACTTTTGACATTTGTATACAAAAGCTCTAACATTTTTATGATTTCTTCTGTCTTCCTACAGAAGCTTACTTTATTTGCTTCTTGGAAGAAAACTGGATTAAAATTTGCCTACTACTTGAGAAATATCTGTGGCAATAATTATCCTGCAGTGTCTCCTGCACCCAGGGGATATAACTTAAAGCCAGTGTGTGCCACTTATGGTAATTTCCAATGGGCATTATTTATTCTAATCTGTACCAGTGTTCTTACATAAGATTAGAAGTACAATAATTTTGAGAACATTGAATCCCAATTCAGGGAATTAATTAGGTTTCCTCATATTTCTTCAATAATTATAGTATAGGTATGACAGTGTCCTATGGCATTTATTTAAAGGTGTTGTTTTACTACCTTTGATTTATTTTTCCTGTGCCATTTTATTAAACAGTAGAAAAAGTTTCTACCTTTCCATTGAAAATAAACATTAACATTTATGGGATAATGTACATGGAAAATATTTTTTCCTTTTCATCATCCTACCTAACACACTAGTAAATAAAAACATACTCTTGCTTTTCCTTTAGCTAATGCTTTTCAGAAAAAATTTTTAAGGAAAAAACATGATTATAAAAGTAAAAAAACATTAATGAGCTGTCAAAGTAATTAAAAAGTTACTTTCCTATAGGCTCTATCAGGGGCTTCCAGAAAAATCTCAAAAGAATTTGCTATTTTTACAACTATTTAATTAACTTGAGAAAAATCCCAAGTGTGCCATAACTACAAACATGTTTCAGAAAAGGTGGTGGCTCTAATTTTCATAGTGATGTTTTCATCAGTAGTTTAGACCAAAGTGTTGTGGGCCAGGTGCAGTGGTGCACATCTATAATACCAGGGACTCTGGAGGCTGAGGCGGGAGGATTAAGGCCAACCTCAGCAACATAGCGAGGCCATAAGCAACTTAGGGAATCCTGTCTCAAAATAAAAAAATAAAAAGGGCTGTGGATGTGGCTCAGTGGTTAAGCACCCTGGGTTCAATGCCCAGTACCAAAAATCAAACCAAAATAAAAAAAGTTTTGTGGTTTGCAGGTGAAATTTGTCTATGATTATTAATTTCATCAGAGTTTTAAACATGTAAACCAATTATTTTGTCCTGAACTTTGCCAAAATCAGTTGCTTCATAATCCTGTTTTATAGCAGAGGTGTAGCACTCTGCTTTAGGGTACCATGTTCCCTAGTCTGTGGGTTTTCAGGGAAAAATATTTCTTGTCATACCATTTACTCCTCAGAGATGTGCCTAGGTGAGAGGACCTTCCTCTGTGTCAAGGGACAAAATTATAGCAGTTTAATTTAATGATCTTAATTGGCTTTGCTTTTGACCCTAGAATTGGGCAACACTTAATTTAATGCATTAGAAAAAGTATTCTGATGAATCTGTGGTGGAGGGGGGATGAAAAAAAGCAGCAACAGCAACAAATGAAAAAAAACAAAAAGAAAGTAGTCATTTCAGAGATGCTTTCCGTTAGAGACAGGGATGGGGAGGCAGAGCAGTAGAAAAGTAGTGACTGGCTAACATCAGCTTATTTCAAGTTACTTGGCTTTTGTGTGTGTGTGTGGATGTATAAAAGAGGGAACTTCAGTATAATGTAATTGAAAATGACATTTTTGGGAAATTTGGCTCTACTCTCTAATCCTGTTTCCTTGGAAGTTCAGACAGATCAGTTTCAGCTTGGTGGCTTGGTCTGTGGGGAACATAGTCCAAATCAATGGCCTCCTGTAATTCTGATTTAACATCCGTAACAACCATTAGGATTTCCAGCAAGCAAGTTTTAGGGAAGCAGAAGATCCCTTCTCTATTCTCTGTGGCCCACAGCAGATTGGAAAAGCTTAGTTCATGCTCCTTAAAACAAAACAAAATAAATAAAACACACTTTGACCTTAAAGGGGGAAACCATCGAGTATGCCTTTGGTTTGTCCTTTGGGTGTCTCTCTTAAACTGACTGATGTGTAGCTCATGCTGCCTGGATTTCCGCTGTTGCTTTTGTGTGAAGTCAGTTGAGTCTTAGAGTCTTGTCTAAGTTAACTCTTAGAGTCTATGAGGAGGAGCTGTTATTCTGATTCCTCATAAGGAACTGAGTCTCAGCAAAGGCAGTGTATGCCATGGCTCTTTGGAAACAGAACCAGGAATTTAAGCTTTTTGGCTCAAGTTTTTGTTCTACACCAGTTCACTCTATTTTTGTGTTCTACCCAGTGCAGGTTGCCATGTAGAACAGGAAAGCACGGGTTCTTGCTTTTATTTCTGGCCGTCCGCCAAGGCTAGGAGATCTCTAAGCACTGTGTGATCCACTCTGTCATTATCTCCCTTGGAACACAGCAGAAGCCTTCTGACTGTGTGCTCTTTCTCTAGCAGTGGCTGGTTATCTTTTTGAAATACTATTTGGATCATGTCATCCTTCTGCTTAATAACCTTCAGCAACTTTTCATTGAACGTGAAATAGAATCCAAACTGAGACATCCAGCTTGCTCTGATTCCTGCTTATCTCTCTGTCCCTCGCTCAGCAGTGGCCTCAGGACCTCTGCGCTTGCCCATTCCTTTGTCTCTGGTTCTTCAGGTTCCTTCCATCAACTTCCAATTTGTCTGTAGGTAAATGCCTTCTCTTACTTCCCAGTCCAAGGCCTCCTGTTTTATCTATGTTCTTTCTCTCTTTTGGCATTTATAATTTGCCTTTATATTCATTTAATAATAACATTTAGCAAGTCCTTCTAGTGTGCCCATCACCTGTTTTCAACCCTGTTTGTAGATGAGGAAGTAAAATACTCTCCAAGTTTACAGCAAGTGGTGAGCCAGGATTTAAATGCAGGCTTCCTCCATAAGACTATAAACTGTGAGGACAGAGGCTGCGTCTATGTATTGTTGTATTCCCAGGATCCAGCACACAGTAGGCTTAGCAAACGAACCCACAACACTTTTTCTAAATAATATCTTTGTTAAAAAATAATTCACATAATGAAAAATGTACCCTTTTAAAAAGTGTAGTGCAGTGGTTTTTACTATATTCCGAGTTGTGCAGTCACTGTCTAATTTTAGAATATTTTCATCATTCCTATACCTATAAGCAGTCAGTTCCCATTGCTCTCTCTCACCATTCCCTGGAAACCACTAATCTGCTTTCTGTCTCTGTGTTTACTTTTTGTAGAAATTTCACATACATGGAATCGTGTAATACGTATCCTTTTGCAACGGGCCCTTTCTTTCAGCATTCACAGCAATGGCTAACCACTTGCTGTAGGTCCACCTATGCGTGTGTAGCATGTATTGGTGCTTCACTGTTTTTTCTTACTTAATTGTAATGATATATTTTATTTATCCACTCATCAACTGATGGATTTTGGGCTGTTTCTGCTGTACAGAATAATGAGAATACTTGTATGAAGATTTTTGAGCAAGTTTTTATGTGGATATGTGTTTTCAGTTCTCATGGCTATGTATCTAATAGTGGAATTTCTGGGTCATGTGGTGACTCTATTTTTAACATTTTGAAGAACCGCCAAACTATTTTCTAGAGTGGTACAGTTACTAAGAGAACTAGAGCTGAAGAGTATTTAAAACACTAAAAGCATTGAGGATAGCCTGGGCAACATAGTGAGACCCTGTCTTAAGATAAAAAGTAAACAGGTCTGGGTCTATAGCTCAGTGGTAGAGCACCCTTGGATGCAATCCCCACCAGAACTGTAAAACAGTAACAAAACAGTAAAAACATTTTATTCAGGACTATGGCAGTAGGGAGAAAGAGACCCCAGAAAAGAACTAGGCTCAATTTTGAATGCAACAAAGAAAAGCAGAGATTTATAGCCAAGGAACGCAGTGTGTGTGTTGGGAGGAAAGGTCAGTGGATCAAAAATTACCAAGAGGACAGGATGAACTGACTGAACAGGATTCTTGTTAAAGGTTGGTCAGGGTGATCAGATATCACCTGAGGCATAATTTGGGTTGAGAAAATTGATCAAATATTGAGGATGATCAGATACCCAGGGTGGACGATTGTGGCTCTCCTGATTTAGCAGGATTCTTACTAAAACTGGGTGATGCAAAGATGAACACAGAGATCCAAAAGTCCATGCCCAGCTGGGAAGAGGATTCTCAGGAGCCTGGCTTCAGTTTGGTCAAGGAGATGTTCTTATCCTACCCCAAACAGACCCAGACTTCCATTAAGTACTCTTAAATTCCACAGCGACATTTCATAGGTGTCTAACAATATTGGTAGATGTGATGCTAGCTAAGCTGGGATCCTCCTGACAGGGTTTTCCTTAAGGCTGGTAAAGCTGCTTTGTTTTTTGTTTCATGCTTACATATTAATGTTTTATTATTATTATCATTTTAGATCTAAATGGAAAGATTTGGCAGGTCTGATAGTTGAGTTCTCTTTGTAAATCTCATTTGTGCTATAAAGAATAAAAGGCAGCATCATATTATCTTGAAGCCACAGTTTAGGACACATGTGTCATTTAGATAAATTACTATTCCCACCATTCAAGTGCATTTGAAATAATGAAATTTTTTCTTTTTCTTTTCCCATTTTAACTGCTCTTGTTTTATTCTTTCCTTTTCCTCTTCTTCTTTTGTCTTTTTCCTTTTTCCTTTTCTTTTCCTACTATTAGAATGGCTCTCATCTAATACTAAGAAGTTTTTGTTACTATTATTTTATCCCACTTATTGAAACTAGAATAGGTTGCTTACAGATTAACCAGCAATAGCTAAAACTTTCATCCTGTGTTTTTTTCTGCACCCTTATGCAATATGTTACAAAGCTTCAAATAATACTGATTCAGATTTATTTTGAGAACTTTTGAGTGTTCCTGGAAATAATTGGCTGTTTTGGGGAGTTGGGAATGCAGAGTTCCTACTCAGAAAAGAGAAGGCCCCTCTGTATAACTAGAGCTTCGTCACCTTCCTCAAGTTTAACTGTAGCCCTTTCATTATAGAGAGCAACTGGTGTGGGCCGGCTCCTGTCGCATGTGCTGTTCTCACATGTGGGTGATAACATGTGGGGATGTGGATTCTAATGATCATATTTGCTTGGGTTACGTTAATATTCACGGCACATGCCTCTTAGCTCCTACCGTGTGTGCTGTTATCACGGGATGGGGATTCTAATGATCATAATTGCTTGGGTTACATTAATATTCACGGCACATGCCTCTTACCTTCCATGGTGCTCTTTCTTTGTGTATTTAACTAATGTGCCATTTTGTTATTCATTTTATCAGGGGGAACCATGATTTTAGAGAATGTGAAACAGAGAGCAGCTGGGAAAGAATGAATATCCAGAACCCAGTGCGGGGATTACCATACTGATGCAGATATTCTGAGAAGGCATCTTTTGAAGCACAGTAAAAGGAAATGCCAAGTGGAACCAAAGCAGCCCTTGCACTAGCACGTGATGCTGGTCGAGGAGGTACTTGGCTTCCTTCAGCTGCTTTTTGCTCTCAGATTGCCAGCTGCTTAAAAGCACAGCTAAAATGAAAGAATATTATTAGTACATATTTTTTAGTTGAAAATCTATTGAAAAATTTTGAATTTTAGCTTATTGATAGTAGTATATAGATGAAAACTAAAATGCAGGTATCTGAAAGGAAAATAGCTTATCCTTCTTTCCTCTACAGAATTATTTTTATGAGGCTATGCCTTCTCTTTTTGGATAATTTTCAAACAATAAGGAAAATAATTTTTTCCACTTTGTATTATAATATGGTTAGATGTAATTACATTTTAATAAGTATATTGCAAAGATGAATTTAGATGGGAATAGAGCATAACTATTTTAGGTTTTATGGGTGTAGGATTTGCTGAAAGAGGAAGTAACTACTGAAATTTAAATGTGATCCTGTAGTGGGCCCTCAGGATAAGAGTTTGATTCAGTATTTTTTTTTTTTATCAATTTTCCCATTCCATCCTAGACTTGATGTATAGAATTAGACAGTGTTACTTCTTTTTATGTTCTTTTGGTTATTGTTATTACTGGAAGAGTCCACTAACTTGTTCTGTGGAGTCTTTGGATGCTTAGCAAGAGACAGTATACTAAGAACTTCAGTAATTGTCAGGACCCCCTGCACGTGCATGTGAAAGCACAGTTTAGGTCCTGTGTACTGGGGTGCCCTTCCTGAGCTCTGACCCAGGGCCTACTGTAGATTTTAGGCTCTTCCCCTCAGCTCAGTGCTTCTTCTGCTTTCTGTGTGAGAATGTATGCGCTGGGTACCTGTGGCCCCAGGTCAAAGCAGCTCACTGTGGAAGCATGAGTCCCTTGAAAGCCTTTTAAATTAGACTGATTTTTGTGTCCCTCCTAGCAATATTATTCATGATTATTTTTATATAAATATTTAATGTTCTAACAATCAAGTAAAATCACTTATCCAGGAAGACATGGCATGTATAATTGGGGCTACCTGATGTTACTTGTGCTCTGGTTTGGAGAATCATGGACTTAAGTGTGGTTTTGGGGAAAATTCCTTTAGTCCTATCTTTGAAATGGACTTGATAGATACCAAGTACTTTGAGAATAGATGATAGAATTTGGATAATTAGATTATTTCAGCTTTCTACTCTTAGTGTTGAGAGAAAAGGCCAGTCTGAAAGTCTGGTAGCCTGGCTTCTCACCCTAGCTGTTCACTTGTGATGCTGGGCAAGTTACTTAATATCTCAGGCCCACTTTCGAATCTGTAAAATGAGGGGATGAATTATGACAGATAACGCGACATTTTCCAAAGTGTGTTTTATGAATTACAACTTGCAAAAGATATTCTAAAAGTGTTTGTCAGGGCTGGGAGGAGGGAGAAATGGGGAGCTGCGGTTTCTTGGGCACAGATTTTCAGTTTTGCAAGATGAAAAATTTCTGGAGATTGGTTGCACAATAACATGAACACGTTTAGTACTGTTAAACTGTACACTCAGAATTGATTAAGAAATTTTATATCATGTGAATTTTACTGCAGTTTTTAAAAAGGTATTCTAAAGATTCTATCTTTAAATAGTGCCATAAAGCCTCCTCCTAGAGAGTTATAGTACATTCAGCATGTCTAAATCTCAGAAACATCCTACACTGAAAAAGTCTCAACTTTATTTAATCCAGGATTTCTCAAATTTCCCTCCTCAATTAAAATAATGTCTCTTAGAGGAGTCCTGCTTGAGAAGAGGTGATCCCCAGCCTTTTCCAGCTCAAACATATTGTTCTTCAAAGACACCATGTGGGATAGATGTGACACACCAGTAATCCCAGTGACTCCTAAGGTGGGGGCAGGATGATTGAAATTTACAGACTAGCATTGGCAGCTTAGTGACACCCTGACTCAAAATAAAAAATAGAAAGGGCCAGGGATGGGATGTGACTCAGTGGCAAAACACCCCTGGATCCAATCCCTTGTACCACAGGGGTTTAAAAAAAAGATACCATATGGCCCTCGCAAGGTGGTACATACCTGTAATCTCTGCAGTTTAGGAAAATGAGGTAAGAAGATGGGTCTCAGCAATTAGTGAAATCTTGTCTGAAAATAAAAAATAAAAAGGGGCTAAGAATGTAGCTCAGTGGTAAAGTATCCCTGGGTTCAATCCCCAATACAAAGGAAAAGAAAAGAAAAGAAAAAAGGTATACTATGTGGGTTATGCTAAGGCAAGACCCAGGTAACCTGATTGATAAAGGTGAGTTCAGGTCTTCCCAATGTTTTTCATGTCATGGTGTGTATAAAAAGTAATTATATGATACCCTTGGGTAAAAAGAATAGGCTCCTAGGTGCTGGGGGAGCTGGCTATCCCAATCAGCACACTGTTTGATAGTCTGGTTATCAGATCTTCAAAAAGTTACCACTGGGGAAGTTGCATGAATTACATTGTTCTTTAGGTGTCATCAGTGCATGTGTTTGGCCTATGAGAAAGGTGTAAGAAGGGGGAACGTACTGAATTCTGTGCTATCCCTTTTTCCTGGCAACAATTTATTGTGTGCTTGAAGTAAACCAGAAAATCTCTTAAATGTCTGCATGGCTGTAATTATTAATCAAACAGAAACCCCTAATGGTAGGGAGTGAGGAAGGAGAGATTTCCAGGAGGATGATACTCTTCCACAGTTTATTTAATATACTGCAGTGATGAATTCAACAGCCTCCTAATTTTAAAGTGAGAACATATGTACTAATGTCGTAAGCAGAATAATTCTCATTTCATGGAGGAAAGGTTTTTTCAACTTTACATTTCCTACAGAAATACTTATTTGATATCATATGGATTGGGCATGGGGAGGAAAGCATATTCATGTTGGTACATTCTTAAAAGGATCGGTGAGTAGGATCTACATGTTTCAGACTGAAGGCCTCTTTCTGAAGCCTGATTTAGCCCTCATGTTTAGTTGATGTCATTCTGTTTGTTCTGAATGGCTTAAAGATTTTAGACTAGAAGAAAAAGCAAGAGTATAGACTGAGGAGAAAAAAATGCCTACCTCATTGTTAATTTAGCATTTCTATTTAGCTCAGCTAGAAACCAGGATAATGTCATGGTGATCCACTGGGTAACTGACATTTGGTTTCAGAAGTGCCAGATCCTCCCTGGATCCGTTTTGCACTTACTGCCATTTTCCTATTGAAACAATGCATATTTTTGTCTTTATTTACTCTTCTCTATTTTTTCTAAGAATTCTACTGGTGACAGTTCAAGTTTTTAAACTAAACAGAAAGCAGAATCTTTGCTTAGTGACATGGGGTCCACTGAGAAGTCCTATTGATGATCTATTCTGGATTTTCTAGGCAGCAGTTTAATTACCACCTATTGAGTTTGTTTTATTTCTCACTTCTTCGGATCTGGCCAGCAGAGCTGATTCCTTCTAGCAGAGTAAGGCTGGTGGCAGGAGCCAGAGCTGGGAAGAGATGGCAGCCACTTTAGCTAGTCAAGCTTTAGGAGTAGATGAAGTTAAGTGTGTCGGGTCAGTTCAGAGTCCAGCGTGGTGTGCAGTCATGAGATACAGTAAGGGCACACAGAAAACAGCAAGGAGGTTGAGGCAAACGCCAGAATGGGAACTAGCAGTCACAGGCTTATAATTCTCAAGTCCAGGCTGCTAAGCTGTCACTCGCTGGGGGGCATTGAGGCTGGGCTTCAGTTTCTGGAGAACAAGTCTGAAATGGATGTGATGGTAGGACAGCTACTGGAATGAGACCCCGGTGGTGGGGGGAATAAACCAAAAACAAAACCAGAAGAAACTTGGTAATAGCTGCGCATGGTTTCACAAACCTGTGATCCCAGCAACTTGGAGGCTGAGGCAAGAGGAGGAGGCCAGCTTGGACAACTTAGTGAGACCCTGTCTCAAAATAAAAAATAATTAATGTGGTGCAGTGATAGAGTGTGTTTGGGTTCAATCTCCAGTACCACCCCAAAAGAAAGAGAGAAAAAAAAAGCTCAGTAATAAAACTGGGAGAAGTCTATAGGCTGTTTAACCCTATCCATAGGCCTGTACACAATCTAACATTGCATAGCACTGTAAATGAATAAGATAGAACTGGAACTGGAAAACTGTCCATGATCTATTAAGTGAAAATGCTACTGGTACTGCATTATATAACATGTCTTGCTTTGGGAGGAGAACGTATGATATTAGAGAAAGGAACTTTGGGATCATAGTAAGGTAAACTCTATTCAGATGAGCTGTATAAACACTTTAGACATAATGTATACGGACAGCAATTTTGTTTGCTTTTTTGTTTTTATCCATATATCCTCCAGGAAGTCTACAATTATTGAGTAGTCACTTCCTGTATTGGCAGCAGGTAGTCTGAAAAGAGGTGGCAGTGCATGGTCATGGGCACTGGATCCCAACTGCCTGGGTTTAAATCCTGTTTCTGTTGCCATCTTATTGTTTGACTTTGTTAAGTCATCCAAGTTTTCTGTGCCTATTTCCCCAACTATAAAATGGGGACAGTAATTACTTTATAGGATAGTTATGAGGATTAATTGAGCTAATATTTGTGAAGTGTGTGCCTGGCCCAACTTAACTCTTTACAATTATTTGTAAAGCAAATAAAGAAAGTATACACTTTCTCAGGTTCCAACAATCAGTCAGGAACCAACCTCAGACTTTCCATCTCATGGGGATATTGTTCTATTAGGACATTAAAATTTTTTAGAAATATTGTTTTAAGAACTGTGGGAAAAGTATAGTTAAAATTTTCATAATATTATTACATTAGGTTTTTCATATTAATCTTTCTGAAATTAGGAAAAAACACACTTCTTACTTTAAAATGGGTCTAATTTATATACAATTAATCTAGTATCTAATGTAGATGACTGGTATTTTCCCCCTCATAGATAGTACTTTGACAAAAAGGTAAGCCACGTCCAAACTGCCCACCCTTTCCCATCCTCCAAACATGCTATTGACTTGTTTAACAAAAGATGGTGCAAATTTACACACATCTGTGAATAGCCAGATATATAGAAATATAAAGAAAATGAAAGTAATTTGATGGACTGTGACTTCAAAAAAGGAGGCAGAATAATAGGTTTTTGTTTGAATAAGATTTTGAGAGATTAAATCTCCAAAATCTTGGTAATGCTATCAGGGAAAGTTTGAAAAACAGCAGCAGATGAAAAATACAGTGTGTTTCAGTTAGATCCCCTGCACAGTTAGATTTGATTAAAGTCTTCTTAGACATTGAGCTCTAGTTAGCTGTCATGTTTTTTTCCTAGTAAGAAGTGGGGCTGTGGTGAATAGTACCCTGCATGTGTGCTCTTTTTGGTATAGGTGCACAATTCCATAAAACGATTTAAAATTAATTAGCATTGAAGCTGCACTATTACTTGACATCAAAGTTTGGGTTATTGGAGAGTTTAGTACTTTTGAATACTTGAATATAGTTAATTCATCCATTTTTTTCCAAGGGATAATTTAAGAATTAAATTGGCGATAAAGGTGATATCAGTGGTATGCTAATAAGGTCAGAATAATTCTCACCCTTTCCTAAACATTTTTATGAGGAATAAAGATGAAAATAATTACTATGAATTATTTTGCAAACCTATTAATATATATCCTGTTCACAAAAAATTTTACTAATGACTAGTGTCCTTCATATGGCTTAAATGAATAAACAACTATCCTTCTGATTATAATTTTTTTATTTTGATGATGCATTTTAGGCCCATTGAACTCAATCATGCTGATAATCTTTAGTTTGTTCCATGACAGAAGTCATACCTACAGAAATAAAGTGGTGGAGGCAGGCGGAGATGGATCGGAATGGGAGCTATAAAATGTAGGGGTTACATGTTACTTTGCTCCCAAATTAAGATATTTGGACTAACTGGAAGACTAAAGCATGGGCCTCTGGCCACAGCCCATCCTTTTCCCTGAAGTCCACTCCCTTGGCTCCCTGGGGGAAGCCAGGAAGACGCTGTGTTTCTGTGTTGTCCTCCACTCTGCTTTCTCTTGCTCTCAGGGGTGAGCCTGTCTGCTGGACAATGGCTGAACCAGTTATAAAGAGAGCTGGAAAAGGACGCATCCTCTCAACTCCTTGTCCTAGAGTTTCCTAGAATTTTCTAGAGTGGTTGCTCCATGAATTTCAGGGGATTCTTATGACTAAATAATTACTCCCAATCTTCCTTAGAAGTAATGAGGATTTCAGAATACATCTTTTAAAAAACAGATTGTAAAAATAGAGATACAGAAAATATCTTGACAAATCTGTGACAAAACTGCAAGGAGATGTTTTCAATTCCATATTATCAATTTGGGATTTAGCCAATCAAGAGAAATATTCAGAATTTAGCTAATCCAATAAATGTGTATATGTGTACATATTCCAAGATCTGGAATTCTGAGCGATCGATTTGTTTATTTATTGCCTCACTGTTTTCTTGAATATCCCTTAAAGAAAGATAGAAGTATAAAGTATACATCTATAATGAGGTCTTGCCTGCACTTAAATCTATTCAAGATTCTAAAAGACTGTTTTGAAGCAGAGGAGTCACATTTAGGAATCCTGCAACTCTGCAGGTTTCTTTTATGCTGCTGTAGACATTGTACTGAAAGTATTGTAATGTGAGCTATAATAACTATAGATGAGATTCTCATGGCATTTAATCATTTAGGGTGGGTAATATGTTACAGTAATAATGATTATTATCATAGGCAGCATGTGATTTGCTTTATTTTTAGCAAATGTGAAAAAATGCACATTATTTTATAATTCATCACATTGTAGGTTTGAGTTCTGTTGAGAAAGGGTTATTGATTTTTAAGAACTCTCTATTAGTGAGATTAGCCCTTTATGATATGAGTTGCAAAAGTGTAGATTTTTAGCTTTAATCCTGTACTAATTGTCACTAGGGCTTTGGTCATTAATCTTAGAGTTGAAAAGGATCCCTCAACTTATAGTTGAGAAAAATTGACCCCAAAACATAAAAGTATGGGCTCAAGAGACAGCAAGTGTGACTCTTGGGAAATTTTCTAGGAATTGGTGATCTGTGTAGTTATAAGGGGTTGAATAACAGAGTTAGCTATAGCTGGGTGATTCATGTAATGTAGTTTTATAGAACATGGACACAGAGTTCAACACATAGTTTTTAGGTCTTAGATGTTGAGAAGATGCTTCAGGGGATTTCAACTATTTCACAATAGAACAGAAAAAATTAAGAATTTCAATAAATACAATCATGTTTTGCAACCTTAGTTTTAGGGAATATTCCTGATTTAGATGTATTAATTAATCTAGCCATCTGGTGTCATAAAGTAAATGTACTTATTGAGTTATCATATAAACATTGTGAATCCAAGTTACCATGCTACCCTAATTCTTTCCCATGCAACCATTATGCTGTTATAAATTTATTACCGTGCAATAGCTGAACACTGCTGAAAGTGCAGGGCAAGACTTAAAAATTAATGCCTAGGAGGAAGGAGCTGAATGCCAGCTACATGCTCTGCATCAGGGTCTTTCCTACTGTTATGAAGCTTGAAAAAAGAGTAGATATACTTTTCTGAATGTCTTTGAAGATAAATATTTTTACATGTCTATTATTATGTCCTTACATTAACTCCTAGATCCTCAGTGATTTTTAAAGAACGGTGAAAATGTTCACTTTTTTGTATACATATTTGTGGGATTGAAAAGAAGATGAACAAAACAATCTCATTAGATTTTTAGAATGATTTTAGCAAGTAAATTTGAAAATTCCAAATTCAGGAGTTTAGTTTAAATAAGTAACATCCTAGCCTTAGATACTCTGGTTTTAAGTGTTCAAATGCTGTAGTTGAAAATGCATCATCATATTTACACAGGGGACCGCTGGTTGTGCATGTTTTAATACCTCTGTTGTTTTTGCCACTGCATTTTGTATCTATTGACTATTTGAGCTGTGCATATTACAACAAAATGCAAATCCATGGTGGAAAACATAAGCCAGGCATGGTGGGGCAACCTATAATCCCAGTGAATCAGGAAGCTGAGGTAGGAAGATACTAAGCTCGACACCATTAGCAAGACCCTATCTCAAAAAATAAAAAAGGACCGAGGATAGAGCTCTGTGGTAGAGTGCCCCTGGGTTCAATCCCCAGTGCCCAAGAAAACACACACACACACACACACACACACACACACACACGCACACGCTCAAACCCAGGTTTATGGATTGCTTAGTAACAAGTGTGAAGTAGAGTTTCTTGGAAAGAATAGTTATGATGACATCCAAGGATGCATAAATTTCTTTATTGTTTTTTGCAGTACTCACTCTAGCAGGAGAAATAAAATGTATTAGTCATTGTGTTTCAAAATAAATGCCCAAATTTATCATAATTTGAAAAATGCAAAAAGATACTATCTCAAGTGTAGATTAAAGCAATAATTGTATGATCAGAATAAAATAACAGCTGCTGTTTAGTGAACTTATAGAAGGGGCCATTCCTATTAATCCTCACTACGTTCAGGATAATCTTCCTCTGTATACAGCAAATCTGAGTGTTGCAGTTTTATTATTTATTTATTTGCAGTGCTGGGGATTGAACCTAGGGCCTCATGCATGCCAAGCAAATGTGGCATAGCTGAGCCCCCATCCCTAGCCTGAGTGTTTAAAAAAAAAATTTTTTTTTTAGAGAGAAAGAGAGGCAGTTAATTTTTTTCATCTGTTTTTTTTTCCCTTTGTTTATTTGTATATACAGTGCTGGGGATTGAATTTGGGACCTTATGCATGCCAGGCAAGCCCTCTACCACTGAGTCACCTCTCCAGTCCCCTGAGTATTTCAATTTTAAATGTTCTTCAAGTCATTTTGGATCCTGGAAATATTTAGACACATCTCTACAATTTATTAAACATTTTCAGTCTATTAATCATTTCCTTTAGACATCAACATTTTTATGGAAATTATTTTAAATGTGACTTGGCACAGAACTATAATGGAGTTTTGAATCATTTCTTTTATCTTCTTACTGCTGCACTTTATCTGAGACATAGAAACATAATTTAGATAACCCCTCAGTATTCTATGGTTTCAAGTAGTTTTTGTTTAGTTTGATTTTATTTTTTAATTTATTGTTTGCCAGACTGAAAAGAGGAATCCAGATGTAATAGGAGTGGTTGTACAGTAATGTGACTGTAAGGTAATGAGCTTCACTTCTAGGTAGCTATCTTTGTCTAAGGGATTGGCGTTCTCTAAAATGACGGTTATAGCAAGATTACTAAATTATTTGTGAAATATTTTGAGACTTGGTTCGTTAGAGCCTGATATAGCTGGAGGAGATTGTTGGGGCTGGCTACGCAAGTCTGAAATGGTGCAGATAGGCCATCAGAAAGGATTGGCTGGAGCTCTTGGGCACAAAGTGTAACTGTTATCTGCAGGCAGAATCTCTCCTCCCCCAGATGGCCTAGGATAGTCTTAAACTGATTAGGTACTTTAATCACATCTCCAAAATACCTTAACAGCAAGAGCGTTTGATTGAATAACAGCACTATACCCTAGACAAGTTGACGTACAAAACTTCTCCATCACACTTCATGTCTGAACCAGTTCACAAGTTCATGTATAAGCAGTATCATTAATATAAAATCATAGTTTGTGACAAAACCCAGAAATACCAAATTTGATGACATCAGTGGGTTATATGAAGTATTTTTATGTTATCAAAAATAAAGTCTTCTATTGAAGTATTAGTATTTATCAGAGTTGAGAATATTGAAAAGTATCTCAGGCTGCAATTACAAGTTAAAAATTGTTTTGAAGAGTGGCAGTATCATCGCAATACTGATGACTTCCAAATAGGTTTGAAAGGGGCAAATGGTCATTTAACTGCTTTCAAACTGGGGCTCATAACTTCCCTTATGAGGGCACGCTTATTTTCTCTAATGATATAGGTTCCTTAGAAAATACTAGGGAAGCAAGACTTTTATTTAATGTAGACCAGGGATAAGCAAGCGCTGTCTGTAAAGGGCCAAATGATAAACATTTTCAGCTTTTGCAGGCCATACAGTTACTGTCACAACTATTTAACTGTGCTGTTTTAGCATGAAAACAGCCATAGATATCACATAAACTAAGAAGCATGGCTGTGTTTTTAAAACTTTTTTTTTTGTTTTTTTTACTAACACAGTGGGCTGGATTTTCCCTGTAGGTTGGAGTTGATCCAAAGATAAGTATGGCATGTTGGTTAAAATATTCACTCACACTACTTGTAATACTATACACAACTAATGATTGGATATATTTCAGTGCAATTTATAAAGTTAGGAACGAATCATCTATTTACTGATTGCATGCATTTCTTTTTTTCTGTTCTTTTAATAGAAACCATGGAGGAATCAGAACGAGTATAGGAATAGGGCAACCTTGTTAGGAAATTGAAGCTGTTGTATATGAAATAATTAGCAAAGGGGTTATATATTTTGCATATTATGTGTGATTGTATAATATTATGTATTGACTTCTCTATTATATACATGTGAGGAGGTATATTCCCTCATTTCTCAAAAAAGAAAGAAAAAAGGAAGCACTTGTGCCTGTTTTGGGCTCAGCACACAGCTATAGCCCAGGTGAGATTTTCTTGTGAGCATGTGGAGGCAGCCTAGTAGGACAGGTTGTTAAGTGCCAGAGTCCTGGCCTTGCTTCCTCCTCTGTCTTCCCTGTGTTAATAAATGAATAATAATAAAAGAAAAAAGGCAACTGAAGAGCTGTTTGAGAACATGTATAGAAGACAAAGGCTTTTGGTAGAACATCGTGAACCTCCAAATACTGGGAGCTGGGAGTATAACTCAGTGGTAGAGCATTTGCCTAGCAGGCACAAGGCCATGGGTTTGATCCTCAGCAAAATACACAAACACACACACATACACACACACAAATAATTGAGTTGGAGATTCTAAACTCAGCAGCAGAAATGGCACTTTCTGCCATAACACTATGTAATAAATTTATTTCTGGCACAGGCTACAAAATCAAGAGTTTTTGCAAATCCCTAAGGAATGACACCATCTTTGAGAATTAGATTTGCATACATCTTAGGCAGACCTTATGGGTGATCTTTAAACCAAGTGCACTAGTTCCCATGTGTTAGAAAGCTGCTTTGTGTCAGTATGAAGGGAAGATCACCCTGAGTGCTGGGAGATGGCAAGTTAGAGATGTGACCGTGGAGGTGAGAGAAAGGAGGACTGAGCTGCTGAGCGCGGGGCAGATGGGAAGGAATCACCCAGCTGGAGACATCTGTGAATGCACATTTGTGTACAGTACTCACAGGAACCCAGGATGATAGCTGCTGTGTGGGATTCAGACAGTGCAGAAGCCCTTAGAATAGTGCTTGGTTAGAAACTTAGGCTGCAGAGCTACTTGTGCCTAAATTTTATCCTAGGTTTGCCACTTCCCAACTCTGTGGCCTTTGGACATGTGACTTTCATGATGTCATCGTCGTCGTCTTCTTCTTCTTCTTTTTTTGTAGTTCTGGGGATTGAACTCAGGGTGCACTACTACTGAGCTACTTCCTCAGCATTTCTTTTTATTTTGAGACAGGCTGGGCTTGAAGTTGTCATCCTCCTGCCCAGTCTCCTAAATTACTGGGATTGCAGGCAAATACAACAGGGCCTGTGATTTGAATGATCTAAACTTCGCTATTTTTATCTGTAAAAATAGACAAGAAATGATACTTTTATGAAGTTGTAAAAATTAATGAAGACAATGAACATAAAGCATTTAACACATTGGTTGTTGTTTTATGAAGTTTTCATGAAAATTTACTGTCATTATTATTGTTATTTGTAGGAGGAAATCAAGTTTCAGTGCCATTGGAAATTATTAGACATTTAAAAATTGCAGTTATAAAAGTTTTTATAGTTTTCAGAAATCATGGTATGCTGCTTTCTAATTTGGGTTGGGTTTTTACTTTGATCAAAAGTGTAGGAGCAAATCAATTTCAAGCTGTCATTTTTTTCCGTTTCCTGGTTTTAGAACATTAGGTTCCAGTTCTTTGTCACTTGGGTGTGTCCATCTGTGTAATGCATGTGTCATTCATGACGTGGATTCCTAAGAAAGTCAGGCAGTAAGAGGCAGGTATGTAGAAATTCTGCACAACAAAATGAACAAAAGGGGGGAAAAATGCCAAAATGGAGGGCGGGGAACACATCAAGTCTTTAGTGCTTTGTGATCGGAGAGAAATAGGTTATTTCATACTTAAAAGAGAGAGATTTTGCATTTAAAAACATTCTTTCCCCTAGTATTCTGCAAGTGTTTTTTTTTTTTTTCTTCCTGATATATCTTTGCAGCAAGTAGGTCCCTGTTTGCTGCTCTCTGCAGCTGTTGGTCTGTCTCATGTTACATTCTACTCCTTTCCAAATCTGGTTTTGCCTGTGATGAAGCCAGAGAAACATCTCATTTTAATGGTGTCTATGTTTTGTGCCTATCTGGTTTCCATTCTTTGGAAGGTATTTATACAAGTAGTCACGTCACCTCATGTCATGACATGCCTCTCCGCTGCTCCTCCCGCTCTGAGAAGCAGAGTTGCTGGCTTGCACGTGTGTGAGCAGTATTTGTCATGCAGTTGGCGGGAGCACTGTGGGGCTCAGTGCATTTTGTTTGTTGTGATTTTCAGCATGTCATCAGATGCTCAGAGCGTCCTTTCCACTTTTTGCATCACAGAAGCTAGAAGATAGAAAGGAACACTGCAGCAAGTTTTCCTTTCTAGCAAATTGTACATAGTGGTTTTCTTCTAGTAATGTTTTCCTCCCAATTTTATATAGAATGTTCTGTTAAAATTCTGAAAATAAAACTCAGAAAGAAAATTAAGACAACCCAGGGGAAGATTATACCAACTATGACTCATAAGAGGGTAACATGCTTACGAGGGAAAAAGTTTTTATAAATCAGTGACATTCCAATAGAAAAACATAGGCAAACCCCTCTCTCCATGAATCAGAAGTTCCCTAAAGAACAAAAACTAAAGAAAATAAACATAAAAAAATTTAGTATAGCTAATAGTTAAAGAAATTCCTTCCCTCTCTCTTTTTTCCTAATCTAGGGTAATGATTTCTCATTTTTATAAGGCTGGAACTTGCAAACACTGCTGGAGTAGAAAGTAGCACAACCATTTTGGAGCCATTTGGTAATATGAATTGAGATTTGAAATGCTTGTAGCCATTGACCCATTGATATCATTTCTAAGAATCTATTCTAAGGAAATCATTAGAGATGCCATCAAAGTATTAAGCATAAGGATAGTCACTGTCATTTATAATAAATAGCATTGGAAACATCAGAAAAGTTAGAATCAACCTATATTTCCAGTGACAGAAGCGCTTAGATAAATTACCTAAAATCTTCAAGAGGCAATATTATTGATAAAAGTCATGCTTTCAGAAAACATTTAGTGTCATTAGAATATGTTCACACAGTAGTTTTATTTTTATTTTAATGTTTTTGTACCAGGGTTTGAATTCAGGGGTGCTTAACAACTGAGCCACATCCCCAGCCCTTTTTATTCTTTTTATTTTGAGACATGGTCTTGCTAAGTTGCTGAGGCTAGCTTTGAACTTGTGATTTTCTGCCTCAGCTTCCCAAGCCTCTGGGATAACAGGCGTGCGCCACTGTGCCCAGCTCGCACAATAATTTTAAATAAAAAATAATAAGTGGTGCCTCACAAAGAATTAGAGAAAGGAGCTGGATCTTCCAATGCCTGCATTTAAGTCCTGAGAAACAGTGCTGTTCTAGATGTGATCCTGGATTTTATCTTGACACATAGTAAGATAAGTGAATAACAGAATAGAACAAACGTCAGAGTGCGTAGACACCATCCTTCATTGCTAACAATAGTCTTGTGGGAGAGTCACAGTCATTTAGCTTGAGGTTTGTGTGCCAATAACATGGCTCAGTAATTAGCCATTGTTCCTCCCCCTGATCTCAAGGGACTCAAGGACTGTATGCCCCAGACCAAAGCTGTGGTTTGGGGCAGCCCCTTGCTTTCAGACTCCAGGGGGTTCCCTGAGCCCAGGCATAGAGCTGGAGCTCCCAGATTGTCATTTCAAAAGAAGTAGTGAATGCTGGGAACCTTCAAAAACAAATCTGAAACTTGGGCATTTTTCTTGCTTTCTCTCTTCAAATATATTCAAAACAAAGACATGTACAGGAAAAAGAAGAAGAAGAAGAAGTAGTACAGGCTTTAGGGGTAGGGAGAACTATGTTCAAATCAAGTTTCAATCCTTTCATGAGTCATTTAACTTGATGAGCTTCAGTTTCATTCTTATAAAGTGA